>CM008335.1:11764187-11777611 GCA_002525835.2 Ipomoea batatas | reverse complement strand
AAAAAATAGTTTGTTCCTTCTGCTGATGAACCGCCGAACGCCAAAAGAAGAGGAAGAAGAAAGATGAGTTTTTCTTCCTCTGCTGAACTGTCGAACTCACTACCTCTCTGTGTTTCTCTCTGCTGGCCGAAAAAGAGAGAAGAATGGGAAATAATAATTCCCTCACCTCTGCTGTCCACTACTGCCGAAAACAACAACAAAAACAAAAGGGAATAATTGTAGAATGGAGCTACAGTGAAAGTTGCAGTCCACATGCGCATGATATCTCCACTTGCTGCAAAGTCATACTCCTTTTTCCTTCCACTACATTATGTTTTTGTTATTTTATTTTATTCCATTTCACATAGGAGGGACCCAACACATTCTGCCCAGTGCTAAACTACCCCTTTATCCTCTATTACAGATTATCAAAACTGTACGTCAACCAGACCGCCAATAAGTTCGTCGCTGTCGGCTGCAACACTAGTGCCACTGTTTTGGGAAAAGACAATGGATGGTTGTACCAAACTGGTTGTAAAGCCACCTGTAACCGCTTGCAAGATGTGGTGAACGGGACTTGCTCGGGAATCGGGTGCTGCCAGATGAATAACATTCCTATCGTGACCAGGAAAGTGAATTTTACATCGAAAACCATGGCGATGACGAATCAGCATAGAGATGACCATATTTCTAATTGCAGCTACGCGTTTGTGGTGAAAAAGGATGAGTTCTACTTCTCCTCCGATATGCTTACCCAAGAATGGGAAGAAAACAAGAGAATGCCAATGGTAGTTGACTGGGTCATCTTCAACGATACGTGCAGTAACTCTAGCAGCACATGCCAAGGTAACACCACATGTGTCCCTTTTGAAGGTCCGGATGAGGGATACAGATGCGCTTGTGAGAAGGGTTATGAAGGCAATCCATATCTCCATCCAGGTTGCCTAGGTATCTACACTTTCTATGTACAATTTCATTACTTAATGTTTTTTACAGCCAGATAACAATCTTAGTAGTGTCAAGAGTCACGTTGATCAAATACGAGAAAACATATGAATTTATAAGGTCATAAGTTTTTTTTTTTTGAAAGACATAAGGTCATAAGTTAGATTAAGTAATTTGTTGGATTCAATCTTTTAGTATGGTTTGATGACTGATTGGTTAAAATAGGAGAGTGATTTTATAACACTTAGTTGATTAAATCAGCTAACATAATAAGATATTAGTTATTAACTTCTTTTAGTATGATTTGATCACTGATTGGTTAAAATAGGAGAGTGGTTTTATAACACTTAGTTGATTAAACCAGCTAACCTAATAAGATATTAGTTACTCCCTCCGTCCCAATTTATGTGTCGGGTTCGGTTAACGAGGCTTGATTGAAGTTATTTTTAATCCAAATTTTAATAATATTGAGTTTAGTATTAGAATACAAAATTTATATATTTAGAAACTATACTAAAAGTTCTATTAAACACAAAAAATCAAATTTAAAAATAAGTAAAATATACTAAAGAAAATAAGCAAAAGTGAAAGAGTTGGTTTGACCAATGAATAGTAAGTAGGACAGATAAAATGGGACAGAGGGAGTATTAACTAACTCAATCAGGAAACAACTAATTATCTTTTGTTATTATATTGCCTATGCAGATATTGATGAATGTGCAGATGATGGACAGAACGACTGCTCCTCCAAAAACGCCACTTGCTTCAATACACTAGGCGGTTACAATTGCACTTGCAAGGAAGGTTACATTGACGATGGGAAAGGTACGGGTGGCTGCCAATTACCTATTAAAGATGAATGCAAAGTTAATGGAAAAGGATGCCATTCGTCTAACAGAGTAGTGGACTTCATAGTTCTGGGTAAACATCTTTTTCTACTCAGAAACTCTTCACCTGATTTGATATTGCCATCAACACTTGTTTAACAAATCAAGAAATGTAATGTTGATTGAACGCAGGTGTCGCTTTAGCAATGATAATCCTGCTGATCGCTGGTTTTTCTCTGTACTTGACACACCGGCGGAGGAAATCAGCACAAATGAAGGAGAAATTCTTTAGGGAGAATGGAGGACTGATTCTGCAACAGAGGATTGCCCAAGGTAGTGGATCTTCTGGCACAACTAGAATTTTCACTGCCAAGGAGCTTGAAAAAGCCACCAGCAACTATGACCAAACAAAAATTATTGGTCAAGGAGGTTTTGGCATTGTTTACAAAGGACACCTTCTTGATGGTCGGGTAGTAGCTGTTAAAAAGTCCAAAATAATGGACCCAAACCAAGTCGAGCAATTCATCAATGAGGTAATTGTGCTCTCTCAAATCAATCACAAAAACATAGTCAAACTCTTTGGCTGTTGTTTAGAGACAGAAGTTCCATTGTTGGTTTATGAATTCATAAGTAATGGAACGTTGTCAGAGCATATCCACAACAAAGACAAAGCATCAACTCTACCTTGGTCGAGTCGTTTAAGAATAGCTACCGAAACAGCTGAGGTACTCTCTTATTTGCACTCTGCAGCCTCTCCTCCCATCATCCACAGAGATGTTAAATCTGTGAATATTCTCCTCGATAATGATTATATTGCCAAGGTATCCGATTTCGGTGCATCGAGATTGGTCCCTCAAGATCAAACTCAACTGACAACAATGGTGCAAGGAACATTTGGTTATCTAGATCCCGAGTACATGCAAACCCACCATTTGACAGAAAAGAGTGATGTTTATAGCTTTGGAGTTGTCCTCGTGGAATTGCTAACGAGTAAGGGGGCTATATCTTTTGACGGTCCAGAGTTAGAGAGAAATCTGTCTCAACATTTTCTTTCATCATTGAAAGAAAATAAGTTGTTCAAGATTCTTGATGGCAACATTTTATGCGAAGGAAGCACTACTGAGGAGTTGCAAGAGGTTGCCTTACTTGCAAAAAGGTGTTTGAATTTCAAGGGGGAGGATAGGCCGACAATGAAGGAAGTAGCAATGGAACTAAGTGGATTGAGGAGAGCAATAAAACATCCTTGGGCTAATAATTCAGCGAATTCCATGGAATCACAGGCTTTAGTTATGGAGTCATCAATTCCCTTGGGATATGATCCTAATTTCAGTGTATCAACAACTGGATATGATAGCATAAAAGATGAAATGGAGTTACCACTAGCTGCTGGAAGATAATTGAAACTAGCTAGTTCATCTCAATAAATTAGTTGTTCTTTTTTTTTTTTTTAATGACGAAGAAAATCTGTACTTATTATTAGGGGTGTGCAAATAATATAAATGATGATTTATGGTGATGAGCTGGGGAGCACAAGGGCTCATTAGCCTAAAATCGGGCCTAATGCCTATAGGGTGTTGGAAGCAGACTAGGGGAGCGGTCCAAATATGTGATTGGAGAGATCAGCTTAGGCATAATTGTAATTGTATTATATTGTTTTAGTTATTGTTCAAATGTCATATATAACTAGCCATTGTTATAAACATTCAGTTTATGACCATTATTCAACTCCTTCCTATATTTATGTTTACATGTACGGTTATTCCGGGTCTTCTTCACTCCTCCACTTGAATTGATCTCATGTCCAGTTATACATATAGTCAAAGACTTTGTGGTCAAGTGATACCCAGTGTATACTCACATATGAAAAAAGTGGGTTCGAGTCTCGGTGGAGGCATCATCAGTAGAAGTCTAAAATTAATTTGACTTATAATCGTATTTATACATTATTTCAGAGAATTGAGTTAAGGAAGACGGAAATTACAATAGTCATAAAAATCTAGTTTAAAAAGTTGTTCTCATAAATTTCTTTTCATTTCCGGTCTATTTGAGATTAAAATAACAAATAATAATTTAAACTTCTTTGCCAAATATAAATTAACACTAAAATTAAATATATTTTTTTGAACACTAAAATTAATTTTAAAAAGTATATTTGAACTTTTAATATAATTTTTCTTTAATCAAGCAATTAAAAAGTTATTCAAAAAGCTCTACCAAACATTTTATTTCCGATCCGTGGCTTTCATTCTACCAAACATTTTATTTCCGATCCGTGGCTTTCTTAATCACATGAAGCAAACTTAGAGTAATATTACAATATTTTATTTGTGTGGCGGAGTAATAGTCTGCAAACTACTCATAAAAGGTAAATTGTACTATGAAGACCATATACGATGAGCCATACAGAGAGTGTTGGCAAGAATTGAATCTATTATATCATATCAACATGACGCAGAGATTCGAACTCATGAGTCATGACCTTTTACATGGCTTTGATACCAAATTAAAGCATGTGCTCCATCTCAACTAAAAGCCTAAGCTGATAGTTGGACTGCACATATTATATTTATGCTCACAGACTCTACCCACTTAGCTCCCAAGTCCCAGACTCACCTCGTCAGTCAACCCAAAGTATTACAAATTTTTTTTATTATAAAAATACAATAATTAATTTAATTAAAAGTAGTAATTATATTAAGAAAAAATTCCACTTTTAGTCATCGACTATTGTGGCATTGCAACATTTAGTTTTATTCTTTTAATTTTGCCATTTTACATCCCTGACATTGAACAATTCACACTTTTAGTCCTCAACTATTGTGGCATTGCTACATTTAGTCCTATTCTTTTAATTTTGTCATATTACATCCATGACTTTGAGCAACTTCCACTTTTAGTCCTCGAATATTATGTCATTGCAATATTTAGTCATATTCTTTTAATTTTTCCATATTACATCCATGACTTCTGTTAAAAATTCTATTATTTTACTGTTAGAATTGACAAATAACAAAGAAAAAAAATCCTTACATATATCGTAATTCATATTTCAAACACATTAGAAATATGGTAAATATCAAAGGATTTAATATCGTAACTCATAGAAATATGAGTTACGATATGTATAACGATTTTTTCCTTTGTTATATGTCAATTTAAGGATATCACTGTGTTTCAATATCGTAACTCATATTTCTAACGGTAAAATAATAGAATTTTTAACGGAAGATAAATGGTGGCACTCAAATGAAAGTCATGGATGTAATTTGATAAAATTACAAAAATAAGACTAAATGTGTCAATATCATAATAGTTTAGGATTAAAAGTGGAATGAAAGTTGCTCAAAATCATGGATGTAATATGACAAAATTAAAAGAATAATATTAAATGTGACAGTGCCATAATAGTCGATGACTAAAAGTAGAAGTTGTTCAAAATCAATGATGTAATAGGACAAATTAAAACTAAAAGAATATGAATAACTTTGGCAATACTACAATAGTCAAGAACTAAAAGTGGAATTTACTCTTATATTAACTACTTTAGAATTATGTTGGTTAATTACTTTTTATGTCTAATAATTAAAATATGTGTGAATGGGTCAAATCACTACCCTAATATATAAGTAATTAAGATATATCAATTTACCATCTCACCCCTTATAATTAAGATATTTATTTAGGCCCTGTTTGGTAAATAATAAGCCTATCAGTCAATTTTAACTTATTTGACCACTTAGTTGGTAAATAATAAGCTTTTTGTAACTCCAAAATGCTAAAATTCAAAAGGCTACTCAAAGTAGCATTTTCAATTAACTTTTTGAGAAAAGAAATTATATCAAACAGCTATCAGCTAATTTATCAAACAACTTTCTACAATCAGCCAATGTTATCAACAAATCATACATTCTAACCCAAACAGCCAACCCAATCAGCTAACATCCATTTACCAAACATGACCTTAATAATTTTTGTCAATCTAAATACTTAAAGATTAAAAAATACAATTGTTTTGTCAACATACACAATCTCCGAGTCTATCACACAAAATCTTTTTAGTGTGATTTGCAAACTATCATAAAATAATAAAATTTATTCAATACATACATACCATCGGTTGTTGCTAGATTTCCCCGTAAAAAAAAAAAAAAGTTACTCGTACTAATTCTTTTTACATTTTAATTTGTGTCTGATTACATTGAATACATGTTTTGTCAATCTTTCTTCCCAAAAGGCTGAATCTCCAACTCGATGGGTCTCACGCCCCAGTCTGGCAGAGCATTTGAAAGGTTATAAATCATGGTAATTCAACTGAACACAAAGGTTAGACATTTGCTTACTGCGCACAAGGAGTCCCTACTTTGAGAGGTTGTTCCTACACTGTCATTGATGAAACTCGATCCCTAGTCTCTCTTTCTAAACTCCATTCCTGTAATCAACTAAGCAGCTCAGCCGGACCATGTTTTGTCGATCTTTATATAACGTGTTGTGTACTTGGCGGAGACTTTAAGAATATTAATTGGTATATGTAACATGCAAAAGTAGCGTAATAATTGTTACATAGCATCAGACAGCTCATCATGACTTTTTAAGATATTTAGTCTAGATATTATCTAACGTTAAAAAAATTACTACTGACATTCAAAAACTACACAAGCAAATGAGTGCACTCTTCTACAGTACTTTATACCGGTATTGATATAAATAGAATCGGACAACTTCGGTTTAATTACCCTGACAATTAATTTAATACCTACATAGTTTCAAATGCTTTTAGTTTGAACTAGAGAGTTATGATTTGTTCACTAGGAACTTCTATGGAGAGAGGGATCTGTAGCTTGAGTGACTTATCACTTATCTCATATTGACCCCAAATAACTCATTTGTATGGTCAACGAAGTAAGTCGTGGGCAATATCGTAACCAACAAACTGGATTAGAGGAATTTTCAAATAAAGCACATTAATGCTTGTGTCGTGTTATAAAGGATATTATCATGGCAAGTTGTGCATCTTAAAAGCGACTCATAAATAAAGGGGGAAAAAAAAAAGGAAAAATAATGTGTATGAAATGTTAGTTGTTGATATTAATTAGCCTTCAACAAGAGTCATTGAAAAGTCTCTCAATACATGCATGTATATATTCCCATTGGACTTGGTCTTGAATTATGACTTGGTCTTTCCTTTATATTATTATTCTTTTTATACATTTCTAGCTTATATCAGACTAATTCTAAATCTTATGAACTAGTAATTGGGAAATGAATTTTAAATGTATTAAAAAATTCATTCAATATCTTTTCAATGTTTGTAGTAGGAGTTGTAATTGTGGTTGTCTTAAAAATAGTAATAATTTTACTCCATATCTTTTCCTTCATTTTAGGATATTTAATTATGCACACATTCGATTTAATCAGGGCTCACAATATAGAATGAAAAACGAGGGGGGTGGCACTCTCGTCCAGTCCCACTATGAGAACATCCTCTCCATCATCAATCGCCAAAGCTGCACACTCCCTGGAATCAGGGCCAAGAAAAACCTAGACAAAATTCTAGGAGAGAACTCGTACAATCGTACCTGACGAGAGTGAATGTTTATGCTCATACTTTAAACCATCTTGGACACATATTTAAAATATTAGTATTGCTGTTTTTATTCATTAGGTTTCTATCTATACCAAACTAATTCTAAATTCAAAAAACTCCTACTTAAGAGTCACTAAAAGAGATAAATTGCAAGTTATCATGTTTGCCTATAGGTGTACACTCTATGCACAAGTACAGTGGCGTTAATCTCCTCGATCGGTCAAGGTCTGCCATAAGAACCTCTACAATGCCACTAAAGTAAGACATTATAGTTATTAGTCAAATGAGCTGACTAACTGAACTAACCCTGCAGGGGGTTTTCTTTATAAGAAAAATGTTCAAATTAGCCACCAAACAACACAAAATATTACACACTGACTTTTTTGGGTACAGTTGGATGACTAATTTTAATTTCGTTTACTTCTTTATATTATTATTCCCATAATAAGAGGGCAGCCCATTAGTACATATATAGTATATATAGTAGCTCGAAATCAAGCTACGCACCTCCAACACAAACCCAATTATTTGTTATCGTTCCAAAACAATATGAGCTTCCTTATACTAATAAAGGAGCAATGGATTAAGGACATATCATCATCAACAACAATGACTACCAAAGTCCATTTCATTAGGAAATCTACTTCTACGTTTTTTACCGGCCTCTATGAGCTTTCTGGCGGGCACTTGAGGTTGGTAGGCACGTGAGCGTTGTGGTCAGCTAAACTTTGTCATCCCGCAATAGATTCAAGTGTCCTGCATAACTCATTATGTAATACTATAACGAAAAGACTTGTGGCACAAAAGGAGTCTTGGACAATCCCTTTATAATGGCATGCGGCAATGACGTGCACACAAGGTAAGCCATCTACACCCCAACGACTGCCGCTACATGTTAGGTCAATCAAATTTACCTTAACATAGTGTGTCTGGCCCAGAGAACTGTAAGTTGATTCAAGTGCTACCTCATATATCCCTCTTTGGTTGTTATATAAGGGAATGATTGCATTGTACTTGTATCGTTCCCGAGCGGACATCTCCGATCCTTATCAACATTTGTTCGCCTACACAATCCAGCTTGTTGCATTAACTCACTACCGGAACGCTTGTTTTGAAACATAGCCACTAATTTGTGGAAAGTCAGCCAGGCAATAATAGTGACATGTAACATTCGACAACCCTTTAGTGTATTGTTGAAAGATTTAGAACTATTGATCGTCAAAATGTCAAACCTGTGAACAATGCCCAATATTTCCATGGAATTCCTGCCAAGTACTGATATGCATTTGAAAACATCTCTGGTATAATCTTCATTGTTAAGTCGAAGGTTCTTTATCTCATCGAACTACTTGCTTACCAAAGCATTTGAAAACATCTCTGGTATATTATTACTCCCTCCGTCCCATTTTATATGTCGGGTTCGGTTAACGAAGCTTGACTGAAGTGATTTTTAATTCAATTTTTCATAATATTAAATTTAGTATTAATATACAAAATTTATATATTTAGAAACTACATTAAAAGTACTATTAAACACAAAAAATCAAATTTAAAAATAAGTAAAAAATATTAAAGAAAATAAACAAAGAAGAAAAAGTTGGTTTGACCAATGAATAGTAAGTATGACAAATAAAATGGGACAGAGGGAGTATTATTTATGCTCAACATTCTAAGTACCTTTTCTCTCTCCTCATTAATGCAAAATCCAGGAAAACATAGAAATTGCATAAAAAGGTAATGGAATTACATTCTTTGTGATTAAAGAAGTAATGACAATGGTCCTTTATACATTTTCCACTATTATCACAAATCTACAGAATATTCTCTCTCTCTCCTCTCATTTACACACTAATCATTGGCCCTATGTCACATAAGTTTTTCCTTATATATAGTAGCTGGAAACGAAGTTACGTGCATATCCAACACAAACCTGCAAGCACAATTTGTTATCATTTAATTTCGAAACTGTATAGTCCGTCCAACAACATGAGTTGCTTCCTTGTACTACTTGTGTTGTCGGCAGTACTAGGTTGTTTTGCTCCTACCGCCACAGCCGCCACACCAAACACTAACAATTATTCTTCCTCCATAGCCAAACCCAACTGCACTGATCATTGCGGGAACGTAAAGATCCCATTTCCCTTTGGGTTGACAGAGGCTTGTTCTCTAAACTCAAACTTCTCCATCACTTGCAATAATACCCTACCCTATCATCCTCCAAAGCCATTTATAACAAACACTACCTTGGAGGTACTGGATATTTCACTTGAAGGGCAGTTGAATGTGAAGAAGGGCATAGCTAGAAAGTGTTATGCCCGGTCGGATGAGCTTACAGCAGTGCCCACTCCGGCAAATTTCTACGTCAACCAGACCACCAATAAATTCGTTGCTGTCGGCTGCAACGCTTTCGCTGTTGTCACAGAAAACTATCTCGACGAGGACGACTACGAGGAGGACGATGTTGTGTCAAACAAAGTAGAAGGTTGTATGACCTCGTGTCGCGGAATAAAAGATGTCAAGAAAGGGATATGCGCGGGAGTTGGGTGTTGCGAAATCGGAATTAATAATGTGGCGAGGGACGCTAGCGTTTTACTGGACACGAGCACGGATTCCTATCCCAATAAAAGTAATTGCATCTACGCCTTCGTGGTGCAGAAAGAGGAGTTCAACTTTTCCGCCACAATCCTTGCCGGAAAATGGGATGTGGATAAGCTACCGGTGGTTCTCGACTGGATCATCCCGGATCAGACGTGCAATGCCACATGTCAAGGTAATATTGGAAATTTTTAACATAAATGATATGTTAAGTGGTTATTTTGTGGAGTGGGGGTTCATTTTCAATTTGGGTCGAGTCAAGTAGATTCCAGTTCTACGAAATGAAAAAATCTGTATGTTTGTACGGTCAAAACAGATAATGGGTGAATAAAAAAATTGATTCTAAATGACTTATTTGAGTTGGAAAATAGATACACTTGGAAGTAGCATGGTTCCAAATTAGAATTGGAAATGGGTTTGCACCAAGTTGTGTAGGTTGGGTTTAGGACTCTTTGTGCCTCACCGAAACGACAGTAGTATCAACATAATCCACAAGGTCAAGTCCAATGAGTGTGGACTCAACTTGCTTTTTCCAAATTGAAATGTTTTACGAGGTGAGTTTAATCAAGATGTGGGTTGGGGCATAGAGTTGTAGAATAGTTGTTTGAGGTGTAGCAGCCATGGAAAATGAGAGGATAAACAGGACCGATAGGGCGAACAAAATTTCGCTAGAGAATTGATTTTGATACCATAATGTAGAAGTCGTAAGTTAGACATTTAAAACAAAATAAATAGAGTACACAACCAGAACAAAATGAATCCAGTCACAATAACCTATACAAAAACTAAGCAAGCCAAAAGAATAGGCCAGACTAAAATTGAGCAGAACAGTAAGTCTCAATGTAGTATATATACAATTCCCTTTTAGGTGGGTTCACATACATATGAATGCCAGAAAATAACTTTCCAAAGCCTTTAAGTTGGGTACGTAGATCAGGGATGCTAATTTTAGACAGGATTTTTCCTGTCTCCTTTCTTTTGGTTGTTGGAATTATTTTTCTATAAAATTTAAATTCAGTTATTTTATATAAATAAATTCAATTTATCTTCTTATTCATTCCTTACAGGTAATACCATATGTGTTTCCGTCAATGTTACTGCCAACAGTGAAGGGTATCGTTGCGGTTGTAAGGAGGGTTATGAAGGCAATCCTTATCTCTCTCCAGGTTGCCAAGGTATGTATAGCACCATTTATGTCATTATATGTGTTGATTGTCTGCACTTATGTTTTGTTTTACTTTAGTGCTGCTAGAAAATTTGAGATTCTCTCCTGCTCTGCAAGATTCTCTATCCTCACTTTAATGGGGCGGGGACGAAGACCAAAACCATTTTTTGTTCTCCAAAAAGGAATCAAGAGTGTAATAAGGTTATAGGGACGGGGATGGAGACGAGTATATTCCCTGTCCCCATCTTGTCTCGCTCTTAAATATTTGTGTGCAATTTGTCTATCCAATGCCTTGTAGTACTTGGCGGAGACTTAACAAGTCATACATGCATGATGTAGCAATAAATGTTATATGTACCATGCCAAAATATACCAATAATAATTATTAGAGTGCATACATTAATCCCCGTTGTCCCACAACCACTTGCATATGTCCCGCAACTTGATCAAGGTATCTTTTCGGCCAACCTTTTGGTTGAAAAGTAAGTTTAAATTGGGCCAACTCCTAATTAAATTGATCGATTGAACAGTTAGTTAAATATTTTTTTTGAGTACTACGGACTCCGTTACAACTTCTTATTGGAGCTATGTATTTATTGACCTTTTTAGTTTGAACTTGTCAGTTATGAGTAATCTAAATTGGTTTATTTTATTGCTTTAGGTTTTCGTCCCTAGTTAACTGTATTCTTGATCTTCCGTTCTTCACATGTAGCTATTTCAATTCTTTTAGCTCTTCCAATTGACCTTATTATAAGTTGTATTTTGACCTTTATAAGTTTTTTTTTTTAAATAGAAAATTACATTTTCTTTGGAGGGTTTTAATAATTAATTTGTCTATGCAGACTATTTAGTATCAAAAATATCTATCTTACAATCGTATATAACAATAAATAAAATAAAATAAAATTCTTCACCTTTCTCCACCTCTCACTTTCTTCTCTTCTGGTCTCCATTTCTATTTTGAATTCTCTTCTTCTGTTATACAAAGGATAAGTGAATTATTTTAAAAATTAAAAATTAAAATTTCAAGTTGACGGTCAAAATTTTACAAACATAGTGGACAAAAATTACGATTTTTACTAAAGTTGACCACCCTTCAAGGTTGGTCGTCAAAAATACCAAAGTTACCAACCACCTTTGGTAGGTGGTAGTTGATAAATATCCTAAATCTCTATTCACCTTTAAGGTGATCGGAAAACTTAATTGATTGGAACTTCTCAGAATTAATCACTTATCACTGCGTCAAAAATTATAATTAGTAACGAAGGTGCAACTTTAATATAATGTATATTGTAGTGCCACGTTTCTTGATGGCAAGATATTGGGCTCCACTCTCCGAGCTGCTGCCTAACAATCCCCTCTCAACACTTGTCACCTTCAACTGCATAGCATGATTTCAATGTGATTCCTGTAACATGTCTAATACCGATTGTCAGTATCAAACGCTTACCACTACGCTAAAAGTTATAGCTTGTTAGTAGTGAATGTGCAACTTTATTTTCCTTATACTTGTGTAACAGCCACTACAATGCTACATTTCGATGCATGACAGAGTTCTAAACTCAACTCTGCGAGCCATCATCTAACAGAAGTTAGTGATTTTCTAATCATGCTTCATTTTTGATTTCATTTACTCATTTTAATTGACTTTGCAGATATTGATGAATGTGTAAATGGACAGAACAACTGCTCCATAAACTCTATTTGCTCAAACACCGAAGGTAGTTATGAGTGCCATTGCGAGGAAGGTTACCATGGCGATGGGAAGGGGGAATCAGGCTGCCAATTACCTAAGGATGATTGCAAAGATAATGGGAAAGGGTGCACTTCTTCTAAACGGATGATTATTGAACATTTTATTGGTAAACCTTTGCTTTCATTTTTGGTAGCTATTTAATTAGGGTTGGTTTCTATTATTTTGTCATTGTCATTACTGCATATATATATGCCTGCAGGTATTGCTTTATGCACTGTGCTGTTGATAAGTGGGTTTTGTCTGTACTTGGGATATCGAAGGAAGAAATCAACACAAATCAGAGAGAAATTCTTTAGAGAAAATGGAGGATTGATTCTGAAGCAAAAGATTGCTCAAGGTACTACGTCTTCATGCACAACAAGAATTTTCACTGATCAAGAGCTTAGAAAAGCGACCAACAACTATGACCAAACTAGAATCATTGGTCAAGGAGGTTTTGGGGTTGTTTATAAAGGACACCTCCTTGATGGTCGAACAGTAGCCGTTAAGAAACCCAAAATGTTGGACCCAACCCAAGTCGAGCAGTTCATTAATGAGGTTATTGTGCTCTCTCAAATCAATCACAGAAACATA
>CM008335.1:11707798-11719533 GCA_002525835.2 Ipomoea batatas | reverse complement strand
TGTCTAAAACTTTATGTGATCCAACAACTCAATATATAATTTTAACTTATTAAGGATGCTGTGGCTACTCCCCAACTAATTAAAATTATAAGATCACTAGACAACTATCATTGCCATCTTCATGTGATTTGAACTTTAGACAATTTTTAGTAAATTAAAGATGCTGTGGCTACTCTTTAATAAACCTAAAATTGTAATCACTTTGACAAAAGAGAAATTTAAAGCCTAACAAACAAACTATACTGACATGTGATAGACAATTTCCAAGTATACTCCCAGGAAAGTTGGTCAAGACGAAGCTTAGTTAAATACCAACTCCTTAGACAGAGTAGCGTCTCAAGGGGACTAGTAGCAATATGGCAGGTTAAGCCAGCAAGGCGTTTAAGCCAGGGCCAGAGAACTAGTATTCCTCCCCAGGAAACTTTCCCGGTTCATGTGTTTTCACATTCAATGTATAGTCGTTTGAGAGTTCTAAATCAAAATAGAGGTTCACTCATGGGTTAGGCTTAAATTGGTGAACTAAATTAACGGACTAAATGTGCTTAAATAATTAAGGCACTACCGCAACTAATTTTATGCATAAAGTTCAAATTAATAAGGATCCAAATCCATTCTCAAACAATGCTTTCTAAAGGCATAATAAAATTGCATAATTTAAAAAAAAAATTATGCTTAGAACATATATGCATAAAATTAATTAGTGAACTCATATATCACAAATAAATTGCATAACTGAAAACAATTTTAATATGAGCAATAACATCAAAGTATACAATTAATATTCAAAACTAGTATGGCTTCAAACCAAAAGAAATCCAAAAAATTTGAATATGGATATATACTCTGAAAGATCCAAGACTATAAGCCCACATGAAAATGTTTTAATGCATAAAATCAAATTAATGAGAAATAGGCTGAACTCACAAATTCTAATTACATAATTAAACTTAATATTATGTACTTAATGTGATTGAATGCATAAAACAATCTAAAAGAGTATGAAAAACACCAATTATTCATACTTACTAAATTTGAGCAATAACATCTAAAATCATAATTCAAATACTAAATAAATTACGTGATAGATGTACAATAATGGCAATAGTCAATTGCCTAGAAAATATGTTTTTCTAAAATTCTGAATTGATTCAAAATGACTCCAAAACTCAATTAATAGTATTGTTAATGGCATAAAATTGCAAATGATCCAAAAAAGCAATAAATAGCCATAACAACATTATTATGTTAATTTGGAGACTTGTAGAAAAACAATAGTTAAACCGTTAAAAACATTTCCGGATATATACTTTAAAATTTAATCAAACTTAAAGTCCGAAAAATATTAATGGCTAGAAAATAATAATGTCTATAATATTTTCTTAACTGAAACAATGCCACATAAATCGATTTGGAAACAATGTATTGACTTAATACCATAAAATTAATGTTATCATTAATTAAAATATTAATAGTAATAAAGAGCATTATAATCTCTATTAAAATTTTAATGATGACAACCATAACATGGTAATACATATCTTAATGTTTCCATATTCTTAAAGATAAAATGTGACTATTTCAAAAAACGGTTAACAACTATAACAGTAATTACCAATAATAATTAACGGTAATTAATGATTTGCGTACCTTAAAATGCAAATCACACATCTCAACAGTGTTGGCATCAATTGCGAAGAAACCTCCAAAATTCCTCCATTTTCGCGAAGAGGTAAGCTACTTGCCGTTGATAGTACCCTCGATGCAACGCCCAATGGTACGTAACTTTATTGGTAACACTCAAGTACCGTTATGAATAATCACTTAATAGGTGATCTTTTCAATGTACCAAATATAATAAATTATCAAAGTAATAATTATTATGAAAGGCAATAAACAAGATTCGCCCAAAACTTAATTACAGTAATTAAAGAAGCCAATAACTATAATCAAGGCAAAAACTGTAATTAAGAAAATGTCAAATGCAAATCTCATATCACTACATAATAATTAACTAATACTCTAATGAGTCATAGCAGGGAGACTGATACATTAATTGCCATAAATTTAATATTATTATTAAGGCCTAAAAACCATTAATAGATTAAAGCATAATCAATCTTAAATAATAGTCATAATTCTTAATGGCCAAAACAATAACTATAATTCTTAATGGCTTTAAAATGGGCACAAGACAGTAATCTTTAACGGGTCGTCCAAACTATGTTCTAAAGCCCAAAGCAAATAGGACTAAACATGTAAACAACTCCACAAACCGCAAGCTTTTAAAATATGTTTCAGAAATATATTTACGGTAATATATACAAAATTATTACTTAGAGATTTTAACCAAATAAGGATAAACAAAAAACTTAATAATTGTCATTATGCACTAAAAGGCTCCGATTCATAACCTTTTATAATTATGAAAATAAGTAATAAATTAATATTAATTAGTAAAAGGTAATCATATTTATTTAAAAAATAATAATTAAGGAGCAACTAATGACAATTGAATTTGTATCAAAAATTATTATTTCTGAAAAATTATTAATGCCGATAATATTATAATTAACAATTTCGACAAATAAAGCACATAATAGCGGTTTGTAAATATGAAAAAAAATTTACTGTAATTGTACTAACAATGGCAATAATTCAATTAAAAATAATTCCATAATTAATCTCAATTTAAAATTTTTAATGCCAAAATTAATGACTAAAAGACATTAAAATTTCAAAAAATAAGCAATTATCATTGATTTACCATTTGCCAAAATTAATATACAATATTAAATTAGGTAATATTAATAGGCAATAATAAACTTAACAATTACCATTTACCAAAATTTAATAAGTAATATTAAATAAGCAAATAAACATATATGGTAAATAAAGATAATTGCAAATCCACTTTAATAGGAGCGTACCAGTACGTAGTCCTTCTTCCAAAGCCGAATCCGACGCCACGGCATCTTCTTCCCCTTCTCCATTGCAGCGCCGATGAAGCAGAAGGAAGAAGCAACAGGATCTCAACGATGGACAGTGCACCTCCGTTCGTCTTCTTCGCGTAGCCGTCCATCCGCTGCCAACTGCCGTAACTGCATCAGCGAAGACAGCGGTCGGCCACTCAAACAACGAAGCCGCCGGAAATCCAGCCAGCCTGCATCAGTCGTCTCTCCGCACCGCACCACCGCTGATGCCAGCGTACACCAGCCGACCGCAACGCCCATGGCGGTGTCCTCCCAGGCCAACAGCAAGGCTCACAGCAGAGAAACGAAGCCGCAGCTGCAAACGACCGGCCACCATCCTTATGTCGCCGTCAATTTCGTCACATCGCCGCCAATACAGGTCGTCAAATAACCACCCAACTTGTCGACAATTCTCCAATGAATTCCATAACAAAGGAGATAATATTTATGAATTCCAAAGGAAATATGAAGGCAATGAAATCATTCTTGATGTTGAAATTAAATTTCAAAATCAACGACAGTGCATGCAGATTTCGAAACATGAAAGGCAAATTACTTAATTATATCAAGATATATACTTTTATGCAGATTTCGAAATACTGATACACAAAACTTAAAACAAAAAATAAATTGATGTATATGAAACTAAATTATCATTGATTATAGGCAATACAATCAACCAGGTAGAGATGAATAAGGCTCTGATACCAAATGTTAGCATTATATTGACTAACATAAACTAAAGAAAACATAAATAGATAAATACAAGGAACCTGACTCGTAACAGCGGAAGCTTTAGGAGCGTGAGCATCTCTAGCCATAGTTGTTGGAACTGCCAATGGTAAACCTGAATAATAATATTAGAGTACGTTTTTACTACCACTTTCTCCCGAATACTAGATGGTGTGCGTATTCTGAATACAGGAGCAGTGAGAGGACTATATTGCTTAAAAAGCCTACATGCCATCAATATAGGCAGATATTCAGTTAGCTAAACTGAATATCCTAAGTTGCCTAACTGACTAAATCACTAATTGGCTTAATCATCTACTTGCACCACAACCACTTAATAATATAATATGTTATATTATATTATATATGTGGGAATAAACTTACAGGTCCCATGCATGGTTGGCTCTAGGCCTTAAAGCCAACTACGAGGTGGCCTTGGTCCCCGAGGCCAAGGGTTGGCCATCTTGAGTTGACTTGACTCGTCTCTTCTTGTCAATTTCCTTTAGACTCGTCTCCAATCCATCAAAAAGAGAGATCTACAAAAGTGTCATAATAAAAAATAAAATAGAAAAATACACTAAACATACCCTAATATTTGTAGAAATAATGAATGAAACATTTTATAATAATCAATATTCTTACGTTTCAAAATGGTAAAATTTCTAAAATTTAAACCCTCACTTCTAAATCACGAAGCATTCATTTTTCTTTTTCCATTAAAAAATATTTTTTTTAAAAGGGGAAATGTGTTTATTAGCAAATATTTTAATGTCTATATATTTTTAAAATGAGGAATTATTTAAAATTCAATTATTTGTTTTCATTTTAATCTACAAATAATGTTAGTGATAGGTGATAACAATATTGAGTGGTGCTCATGCGTATGCATTGTATTGAGGTTAGTTATATCCAAATTTTATTTTGAATATTCAAAATGCTAAGTGTTATTGTTATAGTTTTAATCAGATTAGGAATAATATCTGATGGAGTAAATACCGAACACAATACGTTATCTCTACAGTATAAGTGAATAAAAGTACGAAAGCTAGATTATCTTAGGTCAGGACTCAGGCCGAGAACTAGAGGTTCCGAGCTCTTTAGTCTACTCCGGAAACAGCCAAAAAATCCTCTTGCTTCAATAAATGCGGGTATTTATAGGGTAGGGGGGAACAGATTCCGGGCTCTCAGCATGTTAGGCACGTGGAGAATATGCATCGGGTACTACCTCTACAGCAACAAGGAAGAAATTAGTTTGTTCCCTCTTGGAGCAATCAGGGCAATCAAGTGAGAATCCTTCTCCAGGTTTCCAAGGAAATCAAGGGCCTAGTGGGGTAAATCAAGGGACTCAGTGGAGAGATAATCAAAACCAAGGGCAATTTCAGCAAGGTAATCAGGACTATGGGAATAGCCAAGGTTAAGGTCCCTCCAAACCATCTCAAGAGGTGGATATGCAGACTTTCATGAGTACTATTTTGGCTTAGATGAGCAAGCTACAGTCTGAGGTAGAGAACCTTAAAGTTCAACATCAAGGAGGAGGAAATTAGAATTCTAACCAGGCCTCAACTTCTAGTGGTAGACTTCCAACTTCAATTTGCAAAATGTGTCATATATTGCTCTTCTCCTAATAGGCAAAAAACGAAACATTATTGTCGACGGAAGGAGAACAAACAAAGAAAGAAAAATAGAGAAATAAAACGTGATCTCAAATTGGGAAAATGGCGGGTAACTACCTTTACACCACTAATAATTCAAGGGATGGATAATATATGTCACGTTTTGAAAATTAAAGGGCAACATTTACACTACTGATAATTCAAGAGTGATATGAATAATTGACATATTTGTGAGGTCATAATTACAACTTTTCAAGGTTTTATTTGACCCTTATCACAATATACTAGTTTTTTCACGCGTATTGCGCGAATAGGATAATACATAATATTTATTTTTAAATAAGTACTTCAAAGTATATCAATACAAGATTATATAGGATATGTTTATGTATATGTAGTTGAATGTTGAATTTGTTTATTTAAATAAGTAATTCAAAGTATATGAATGCAAGATAATATATGAGATATTGATTATAATTGTCACTAAAATAAATGTTTGCAATTTTGTAAAAACGATAGTCAAAATACTTATTAGTCTAAAAATGATAGTATAAATAAACACTACTTTTGGTAATAAAAATTTATACATTTTAAATCATATTAATTAATAAAGAAATATGATTTACCTTTAAAGTGAACAACTTTGATGTAGTCCAAAAAATATTACGGGGTAGTTTCTCACTTAAATTTATTGGGTTATTTGAATGTCTTATTTGTCGACAAATCCCCCTAAGTAGTTAATATGATTAGTTTCAAATTATTTTTAAAAAATATTTTCTATGTTATTAATAGAATACTTGGTAAATAAATATATAACATTATTTTGTATTATAACATTGATACAGAATATTTAATTACAAAATAGTGTAAAAAGAAAACAATGAATAATAATGTAGTGAATATAATTAATTAATGAATTTGAAGGTAATGAATTTTTGCATGGTATAAAATATAAACAATATAACTAATGAAATTATATATCTTTTTAAATTTTTTTGATAATGAATAATTTTTATTGTAGAAAATAAAGACTATATAACTAATGAAATTATATCTCTTTTAAAAAAAAAAATATTTTGATAATGAATAAATTTTATTGTAGAAAATAAACACAATATAACTAATTAAATTATATCTCTTTTTTAATTTTTTGATGATGAATATTTTTTTGAATAAAGGCATTGTAAACATCTAAATTAAAGAAATGCATAATTTATTTAATTTAATAAGACTATAAGAGTAATAGAATGAGTACTTAATTTTCAATAATATACTCTAACATATTCTTAGTATATGTTTAACAATTATACCAACTCTGATTAGGATGAGATTCGAACCTAAGACATTTCTTATAGAAATTAATGGTTAAGTTAAAAGTTAACGGAATATTCCGTTACTAAAATTAAAAGTTAACGAAATGCGGAGTTATTTAAGGAAAGAAAATAATATAATAGAGGGTAAAGAAGGAAAATTTACTAAAATCAAAATAATATAAAAACCCTAATATTATTGGCTCTTAAATAATTACACCGCCTCCCCTCTCAGATACGATCTCTCGCCTCTCTCCTAGTCTCCTTCTTCCGTTCTTTGCTGCTGCCTGCGGAGTACAGACGATCGCCGTAAACGCGAACGTGAAACAGCGACAGGTATTTTTTATACTATTTTATACTGTTTATTTAATATTTGTATGCTTATTAGTTTATATTTGTATGTTTATTGGTTTATATTTGTATGCTCAATTTGGCTTATTTGCAAAGTTTCATTTAGGTATTGTTTCAAAATGCTGCTGTTTATTTATATATTGTATATTGTATATATACAATTAAACCCACTTTCTGTTATGCTCGTATAAACATGGTGGCCTGAGATTATGTTTTAAATGCACTTTAAAATTGAAGATGAAAAGCCTCTTATTTATCCCTTATATAGTGCTTTGATTAATTAAATCTTGAGTATTTTGCCCACCCATAACTTGATTCCTTGAACATGCTTGTTTTGACAACCTATTTTATTGTTAAGAAAAAAGTGTCGAGTGGGTCGGGTGGGCCAGCAAAACTTAGGCCGGCTGTCTACTGCGACTGGCCCGTAATGACAGCTCAACTCCTCTCTTTTAGAATCTCATCTCTTGAATCTCACTTGCACTTCTCACAGAATGGCCGGGAAGGCAACAAACATCCCGAATATTCCTCGTGGACTCTATGAAGATCCTCAATACTATCAGAAACCCCACAACTCCTCAGTACTATTAGAATCCCCTCAATGGACTCTTCCTCTAACAGGTACTACTCATAATTCTTGACCAAGAACATTTCTATTTTTATTGTGTGCCTTTGATTTCTAATTCTAATCTGCAGTTATCATGCAATTCAAAATGTCACAGTTTGAGACTAAATTTGAAATTGTCACAAAGACAAAAGACCTTAACTCTTAGTATTACTACAATATAACAGTAATGCATACATCTTTAGTATAAACACTGCATATTAGATTACTCTGGAGTTTTTATAATGATGACATTGGTTAGATAGCATGATTACCTTGCTTTCTAATTTGAACATGCAGTATTACTGTATTAGAATAAGTCATGCATTTTAGACCATGATTACCAAATAATATGAACTGTAATGCAATTCATATGAAAATAGTATCTATTTATTAGATGTATATTTTCCATTGTTTTTAATTTAATGTATTCAATCTATTATACTATTTCTTATTTTAACTAAATTACAATTTTTCTCTAAACAGGTTGGCAAATAGGAATCCATTACCAAAGAAGAAATTACGCATTTGAAATGCACAGTCCCTCAATGGACCGTTTGAAAGATCACATTTTAAGGCGAGGGATAGATTTGGAAGGTTTGAAGATTACATATAGAGATTTGCAGGGCAGAAATACAAGCATTGTTTGTGATGAAGACCTGGAGCGTTGTTTCCGGTGTTTAGGTGCTATTCGACTATATCACATTCACCTAAGACTATCAAGGTATTATTTCTAAGACTTTTGAGCCCTCTGAAACTAGCGAGATAATCTTTTGTATTTTGTACTTTGTAGGGGCTATGACCTGGCATGTTTAGTAAATAGGTCAATCTTGATTTAAAGCTTATTTATTAAATAGGCGGCCTGGCCCGTTTATAATATATATGTATACGTATATGTGACCTCTAATTTCCTATTCGCCTATTATGCTGTTCTATCAACACAACACAGACGCGCAAGCCGCAATCATCGGACGCAGCAATGCACGGACAAGTGGACGACTGCCCGATTGCAACGACTTCATCCCATCTCCGGAAACTGGCGTCAATCTCCCGCGAGCGGCGACAACAGGTTAGTGGTATACAGTATACACTTATATGAGATTATATAGGATGACAACCAACAAGTTAACAAAAATGTTATGATTTATGTGAACTTGAACTTGATTGGACTAATTATTCATTCTCAATTTATTATTATTATTTTTTATTGTGTAGGAGGATTTTGAAAGAGGAGATTAAGTTGGAGCCGTGACTTATTTCATTTTATGCTTTTATGCTATTATGTTTGCATTGTGGCTATTAATGAGTTTTCAAGACATTGGATTAAACAAATGTTGGGTTTTTGTATTATGGACTTTTTGTTTTATAATATGTTTTAAACTTGTTGAATTTTTATATAATTGTATTATGGACTTGTAGTTTTGTGGTTATTAAACTTGTGTTATTCGATTTTGTACTATGAACTTGGTTATGTAGTTATTGATTGATTGGCATGCGATTAATAATAATAGATTTTTAGTGATATACTTGTGTATTAGCTTTGTATAATTGTATATTTGTATTAGTGTATATTTGTGTTAGGTACTTGGTGTATTTTTTATTTTTTTAAAACTTAGGCCTTAAATAGGATCAATCACACCTATGACTCAACAACCAAAACACACTATAAGTATATTTGGGCAAAATGACCTATTGGTTTAGTCAATTGAGAGCATTGATCATAGCAATTTGTTCTTCAAAGTATACAAGGTGTTTGGAAGAGCCTTCTGTATGTGGTACAGTTCTTTTATATTTCTCCTCCAATGATTACAAGTCTAAAGTATTCTTGTTTCTTGATTTGTGAAAGTGAGTATGGTAGTATTGATTTAAGCTTTGGTTGTGTTGTAGTCTAATCTTTGGAATGATTTCATATGTTTTACATGTAGAAACCATCCAAATATCTTTAAAATATATATATATATATATATATATATATATATATGGTTATAATAAGGTGTGGCCGTGTATTCCCGTGCGGTCAGTGCGGTTTACACCACTCAATGTTAAGAAATGCATCACTCAATGTTAAGAAATACACCACACAAATATGCACTATTAGGTACACATCACCGAAAACACACCACTACGTATGATAAAATACACCACACAGTGTTAAGAAATGCACAATTAGAAACATGGGAGTTATGAGGTGTTTTTATACATTTTCATTGTGGTGCATTTTTTAACAATGAGTGGTGCATTTCTTAACATTGAGTGGTGTAAACCGCACGGTCACACGGAAAGGCGTGGCCACATTTTAACAGATTTCTATATATATATATATATATATATATATTACTGACCCACCAATTCCCTTTGGATATGATAACAACAACGGAGTATGATAGCTTAAAACATCATATGCAGTTACCAGCAACTGCCGGAAGATAATATAATTACAACCACTTTATCTCATTAGTTATGTTTTACAAATAATATAAATAATGTTTTGTTTCTATGTTCCCATGCTATATAATTGAAATAGTTACTGTATGTATTTCAAATAAAATATTATGATTATTTGAACTTTATATTCTAACTAGTGTTTTACTCGTGTGATGTACGAATTTTTTTTTGTTATTATAAATTTAAATAAAAACTTTAAAAAATAAAAATATATTAAAATGTACAATATAATAATATAGTTGAATTTTCATATATTTGGTCAAGTATCTATTATCATAGCATACAAAATTAAAATTAAAATTAAAATTTTGTATGATTAATATAATCTCTAATCATGTATATATTTAGATAAATTTATGGAGAAAAATTTGCATAATTAAATTTAAGCATTCCTACTCGTATTTCATATATATTATTAATTCTAACAATATGAATAATAACTAAGAAAATTATACTTAGAAATTAATAGAGTCACAAAGCAAAACTTACTCAATGCATAACCTTGAGTAATAGATGCAATTCTCTCTAATCACTTAAAAAAACAAAACAAAAAACCTGCAATTTGTTTCCTAACTATTCTCCATAAGCTAGAATAGTCGAAAATCGTTGGAGTCAGGCAGGCCCCATTGCTCTTAGATAAAAGTTGCAGACGGATTTTGGGCCCAAATCACGTGAAGCCCATTAAAGCCTTTTGGATCAGCCTAATAGACATATAGAACTATAGTTAATACCTAATTTAGTTATCGACTATAATGATTTTTCTTGATTTGATTTTAAATGTCTTTTTGTACTTAATTGAAAATTAAATCGAGCAAAATCACTATAGTCAAGAATTAAATTGGATAAAATCATTATAGTCAAAGACTAAATTAGGTATTAATGCAGAAAAAATTATCAAGCTACCCTTGATTCTAACAACCAACTAATGAAAGGTGTAAAATAAGACTAAATTGGGTAAAATCATAAAAGTTCAGGACCCAATTAAATACAAAAAAAGATATTTAAGACTATAATCTAAGACTAAATTGGTATTAAATCTTTTATATATTTCCCCCAAAAGAAAAACTCTTTACTATTTTGACAAACTAAATAGTATTGTGAGAGTAAGCTAAGCTTCAAATAAATATTTTTTTGCTTTACAAGTTGTGAAAATTTGTTTTTCATGAAAATTATTTAATAGTTATATGTTTAAATATAAATTAGAGAGCCAAGACCTTGTGCTCTAGTGGCACTAAGTTGCACTTACATATGGTCGATTGTGGGTTCGAGCCACTTTTTATGTTTAGATTGAGAAAGTAGTTATAAAAGTATATATAAATTAGAGAAATGACTCCAAAATATTTTATGGAGTTTTTTTTTTTTAATAAATTTTTTGAGAAAAATATTTTCAAAACAACACAACACTCACCCCTAAAAAATTTTGTGCATCGTAAAGTTTAATGTAAAGTTTATTTTCCGACCAAAGGTCGAAATTCGAAAAATGTTCATCTTATTAAACTGATTACTTATTCTAGAGTCACATGTATGTTGAGCTATTTTCATTACAATTTGATGAAGCATTACTATTTTCAAAACTTTGTAACACATTTCACATGGTATGAATTATCAGTTATATGATCGATGTTGGCGTTAAAAACATTACAAAACTTGAATTGCAAATGTAGTGTAAATTAAAGTTAATTATTTATAAAATAATATTTAAAAAGTGAACTAG
>CM008335.1:11692601-11705505 GCA_002525835.2 Ipomoea batatas | reverse complement strand
AATTTGTTCCATAACTGGGTTATGATATATTCTCCATAAGCTAGAATAGTCTAAGGCCCATTGCTCTTAGATAAAAGTTGCAGATGGAGTTTGGGCCCAAATCATGTGAAGCCTATTAAAGCCTTTTGGATCAGCCTAATGGACATATAGTTAATACATAATTTAGTCATTAATTATAGTGATTTTTTTCGATTTAGTTCAAAATGTATTTTTGTACTTGTTGTGAACTAAATTATAGTCAGGGACTAAATTAGGTATTAATAGAGAAAAAAGGAAAAATTGTAATTTATGTCCTTCTATAATATACCAATTATCAATGTCACTCCTAAATTATTAGTGGTGTAAATGTTACCACTCAATTTTTAAAAATAGTACATATATTGCCTCTCCCGTACCAACTTGAGGGACAATATTTACACCACGGGAGAGGCAATATATGTACTGTTTTTAAAATTGAGGGCAACATTTACACCACTAATAATTCAGAGGTAACATTGATAATTGACATATTATAAAGAGACATAAATTATAATTTTCCCGAGAAAAAGTTATCGAGCTACCCTTTATTCTAACAACCAACAAAAGGAAGGTGTAACACAAGACTAAATTAGGTAAAATTATCAAAGTTCAGGAGTCAATTAAATACAAAAAGACATTTAAGACTATAGTCTAGAGCACTAAATTGGTATTAACTCTTTTATATTTTGACAAACTAAATAGTATTCAAATTTTTATTTATTTTTTTGCTTTACAAGTGGTAAAAATTTGTTTTGTCATGATTTTTTTTTAATACTACTAACTCTATTAGAATGTACTCGGTAGTATTTAGCTCGAAACCATGACCTATCATATGAGAAAGCAACTTGATGTCACTTCACTATAAGATCATTGGTTCATGAAAATTATTTAATAGTTATATGTTAAATACGCATTTAATACTTTATTTTCCAACCATAGGTCAAAATTCGAAAAATGTTCATTACAATTTGTTGAAGCATTATTATTTTCAAAACTTTGTAACACATTTCGCATGGTATGAATTATCAGTTATATGATCGATGTTGGCGTTAAAAACATTGCGAAACTTGAATTGCAATTGTAGTGTAAATTAAAGTTAATTATTTATAAAATAATATTTAAAAAGTTAACTATAGATAACAATAGGGACATGAAGGCAAGGTGGCAACAATTCTGCATGCATGCATTCACGGATGAAACTAAAAATATACATATGACACATGGCTACATCCAAGCTATCCTCGTAAGTATACTCATGCACAAACAACAAACTCCCTAGTTTATACTATCTTATACAATGATATTATGACTTTTTTTTTTTTTTGAAAACATATTATGAATATTTTTAGGTAAGGAGGAAAAGGAAAAATTATTTTGTGAATCTGGGTACACTTTTTAAGGTGTGAATCTGAGTTTAAAATACATAATTTACATATACTGAATGTTTAAAATTTATATATTGAATGTTTACCATTTAAATTGTGAACATTAGTATGTAAATTGTGATAAGTATCTAACAAAGTTTTCATTGGGCCGCTTTTGTTGAGAGAAATTTATAACTTTGCGTTTACTAAGTCAAAAGTCTATTAATTTCATTGGAATTGTTCAAAATATTATGCAAATATTATAATAAATAGTAAAAAAGCAACTTTATTTTTGTATACTTACTTAGTAATGAATCATGTTCTGATGACAAAATGCTGGATATATATAACTCTCTAGATTTCTGCCTAACATTGATGAGCACTATTTGTCTGCATACTATAAATATTTTATGCTAATTTTATAAGAGAGATACCATATGCACTAAATTTTGGTTACTATATTAAAAAAAAACTCAAAATAATGCAAAATAATTCTCCATGGGAATCAGTGAATACTCCATGGAACTATGCCTAACTTTTTTGTCTTGTGGCATTGTTTGGTTGCTATAAATAGGAATGGGATACATACTGCTTCTAGTCATCATACAACACACTAGTTATTCAAGCATATCCCCTATAGCTAAGAAGTGAAGATTGAAGGTTCCATCCATGGCTACTACCAAACTCGGATTTGTCACTCTCCTCCTCCTCTGCGGTAAATAATATGTCCTCTAGCTAGCTTGTTACTTCCATGGTGATCTTTAATGATTAATATGGTTAGAAACGTGGAGTTACCTGTTGCACCAAACATAAAGAAATAAATTACGTATTTGTTACTAGTTATATCTTTTTATGTAGTAATTAAGCGTTTGATTCTAGCAATTGTGTAGGCTTTTCGATCTTAAGCTAAAGGTTTGGGTTTATGCATGCAGGCATTGTTATGGTGGTGAAACATGCAAATGCCCAACAAATGAAACCTTGCACTCTAGAATGTGACGGTCGAGCAGAGTATATGATCTGCCCCTATGAGCAGGGGTCAAAGGTGAAGCAATTCCAAGTTGCAGGCTCACTATGTATGAACTGTTGCGGAGCAGAGAACCTGGGCTGCATACTCTTCGATCAAAGTGGAACTCCCTATTGCAATGAGGACCGTTCGTTCCGTAGCGAAAGTAAAATTTCATTTCTTATTACTTGCTTAGTATAGTTAGGGGGCAGATTTTAAAATTTTTCTGAACGAAGCGGAGTTCAAAAGAATTTTAAACTGTCCATGACATAATATTAAAATTTGATAGGAATCACAAATATATTGTCCTCCCCTTTTAACATATAGTATAAATTTTACAGAACAACTAACTAAGCTTATATACATGCATTTTGTTTTTATATATAAGTTATTGCTATATATGTATATAATATATGCATATACCTATATATATATATATATAAGGGGATGGGGGAGGGGTACGGGGCGGGACACCTGCCCTCATTGCCCCTCATCTGGATCTGCCCTGTGCGTAGCAACTATTACATACAATGTTTCAATGTTGGGCGACGACTTGATGGGTCAAGTCCAATATTCTGTCATAGAAACGTGGTGTTACCTGTGCCCAAATATAAAAAATATAAATTACCTATTTGTTATTAGTTATACTTTTTTGGCTAGTAGTAATTAGGGGCTTGATTGTAACAATTGTGTAGGCTTTTCAATGTTAAACTAAAGGTTTGGGTTTATGCAGCCAAAGAAATGAAACCTTGCACTAAAGAGTGTGACGGGCGAGCAGAGTATATGATCTGTCCTCGTCTGCAGGGGTCAAAGATGATGAAAGTTGCAGGTTCACTTTGTACGAACTGTTGTGCAGCAGAGAACCTGGGCTGCATACTCTTAGATCAAAATAAAACTCCTTATTGCCATGAAGAAGAGCGCTCGTTTATCCGTAAGATGGCGGCCTAGATCCATGCATGAATGCATATATGCGCCAATAAAACGCAAACATCAAGTTTGCTCTACGTACTGCATCTATCTTTGAATAATTAGGATCGGATCGGAGATTATTAGGCGGCCTATGTACGCCATCTCCTTTGTTGTACTGATCTCAGCTTTTGCGATGTTAATGAAAGGAAAGTGGTGGAATTAATTAACCTGGCTCGAATTAACTAAATCCCATTAATTAAAGATAAGTAGAATGTAAAGACAATGTAATACTTGAAAGGGACAAAATAATTAACTTGTTTTACACTCTAAACCCCTCCATGCGAATCCGGTGCCCTTGCTCGAGGTGGGTGGTCACGATCCTGTTTGACCAAGCTTTCAACCGCCTCGGGCGAGCCCATGGACCCACCAACCCAACCTTGGGCCAACCCGACCTCCCAAGCTCGTGGTCCCATTGTTTGCTTTGGTGCCTAAAAGCCAACTACGAGGTGGCCTTGGCCCACGAGACCAATTACAGGGTTGGCCATCTCGAGTTGATTTGGGCCATCTCTTCATGTCAATTTACTTCGAACTTGTCTCCAATTTATCAAAAGTGTCATAATAGAGGAAGAAAAAAAAACTAGAAAAATACGCTAAGCATACCCTAATATTTGTAGAAATAATCTTGTGGTTTAGTGGCATCCGGTGTCCCGGTTAACACTCCCACATGGATGATGGGCTTCAGTAGGTTGAGAAAGTAACTATGAACAGATACTACATTGTAACAGAGTCAGTAGTACTCAAAAAAATGAATGAAACATTTTATAATAATCAATATTCTTACGTTTCAAAATGGTAAAATTTCTAAAACTTTAACCTTCACTTCTAAATCACGAAGCATTCATTTTTCTTTTTCCATTAAAAAATATTTTTTAAAAAAGGGGAAATGTGTTTATTAGCAAATATTTTAATGTCTATATATTTTTAAAATGAGGAATTATTTAAAATTCAATTATTTGTTTTCATTTTAATCTACAAATAATGTTATTAGTGATAGGTGATAACAATATTGAGTGGTGCTCATGTGTATGCATTGGATTGAGGTTAGTTATATCCAAATTTTATTTTGAATATTCAAAATGCTAAGTGTTATTGTTTTAGTTTTAATCAGATTAGGAATAATATTTGATGGAGTAAATACCGACCACACGTTAAGTGAATAAAAGTACTAAAGCTAGATTATCTTAGCCGGGAACTAGAAGTTCTGAGCTCTTTAGTCTACTTCGGAAACAACCAAAAGATCCTCTTGCTTCAATAAATGCGAGTATTTAATTTATAGGGTAATTGGGGAACAGGTTCCGAGCTCTCGGCATGTTAGGCACGTGGAGAACATGCATCGGGTACTACCTCTACGGCTAAGAAGATGTACACGTGGCCAACGATTCCTGCTGGGTTATAGGGTCGGGAAGGAAGGAATCGTGCTAAAGCGGTCGAGGTCGGACCGATCCCCTACTTTAGGACTGATCCTGCCATGGCTCTTCCACGGGGTTAAGAATGACTGATCGGGAGGAAGTTTGGGCCCGGAACATTATATGGTCGGTTTGGTACACCCGGGCTAAGAGGACCTCAAGGGGCATCGTACTCGACCTCGCATGACTTCGACCGACTGTATAGTTATCACTCAGGATATATTCCCTATCAATATCTTTGAATGATGTACAACATGTAGAATAATATTGAGTTATTTGAGTACTTGACCCCCTAAACCCTAATACGACATGTTCAGATAGTTGATAGTCAAGTTTGAAGCGTGTTTGAGTAGCATTGATATCCCATACCCAACTGTGAGTATATTTTCAAGATCAAGCTTTTCCATTATGCAAAAAAATTATAGCTAGCAACGATATGATGACACACAACTTTATTTCATTATACTTGCTTAACAGTTAGTCCCAAATTAAATTCTGATGACGAAGATGCTAAACTTAACTCTCATAACCGGTTAACCACCACCCAACAATTATATTATATTAAAAGTTCAAATTATCTTTTAATAAAACATTAAATTATAAGTACCTTGAGACAAATCTCATTATTTACATTTTAGAACAAATTAAACAGGCGTTCAATTTGATATTTGCTTATATATTTGTCAATGTGGCCTCCTTGATTTATCATTAATACAATACACATAAGCCTAGCTAATCGCCTCATTATTCAAAGATAGAGTACTGCAAACTCAGCGTTTGCGTGTCATTGATACATTGGCTGCATGCATGCATGGTCCGACTGGATCTAATTAATTAAACCATAGTCTAATCTTATTGAAGAAAGATTGTTCATCCTTGCAAATGGGATATCCAAAAACGTTGTACAACATGCTTCACTTCACATCCAAGCACAAAAACAATGCCTACATATAAAAATACACCTCTCTTTGTTAGTAAAGATGGTATATATTCAATCTCGAGATTTTATAACTTTCTTACATAACAAAATACGAGAAAGTATTTAAGCAAACTATTAGGATTAATTGTCACTATTATTGTGTTTTAACATTGTGCTGGTGAAAGGGTAGAGGAACATTGAACTGAAAGTGACTTACTATTGGCTATCATCTAAAAGGTTAAGTCTGAGGGTAATAACAATGGAGATTGCCATTGGTGCCCTTGTTGAAGCTATTTGAGAGTTATGAAAGATCGCGGGACTAGGGTCATTTATTTTGTTTTATCATTGTGCTGGTGAATGTGGAACTTAAAAGTGATCCTGACATAGCACTTATCTTTAATTAATCAGATTTAATTTAATTAATTCGAGTCCAGATTAATTAATTCCACCACTTTCATTAACATCGGCAAAAGCTCCGATCAGTACAACGAAGGAGATGGCGTACCGCGTACGTAGGCCGCCTAATAATCTCCGATCCTAATTATTCAAAGATAGATACAGTGCGTAGAGCAAACTTGATGTTTGCGTTTTATTGGCGCATATATGCATGGATCTAGGCCGCCATCTTACGGATAAACGAGCGCTCCTCCTCATGGCAATAGGGAGTTTCATTGTGATCGAAGAGTATGCAGCCCAGACTCTCTGCTGCACAACAGTTCATACAAAGTGAACCTGCAACTTGCGTTATCTTTGACCCCTGCATACCAGGGCAGATCATATACTCTGCTCGACCGTCACACTCTAGAGTGCAAGGTTTCGTTTCTTGGGCATTTGCAAGCTTCACCCCCCTAACAATGCCTGCAAAAATCCAAACCTTTAGCTTAACATCGAAAACCCTACACAATAGTTACAATCAAGCGCCTAATTACTACTAGCTACACAAAAAGATATAACAAACAGGTAATTTATTTCTTTATTCTTGCTCACCAGTTGACACCACGTTTCTATGCCAGAATATGTACTCAGACCCATCAAGTCGTCACCCAGCATTGAAACATTGTATGTATACCCCTCCCCCCTACCCCATCCCCTTATATATAGGTATGCATATATTATATACATATATAGTAGTAACTTATATATATAATAAAATGTATGTATATACAAGTTACTAGATATTTAGGAAGCTTAATTAGTTGCTCTTTAAAATTTGATACTATATGCCAAAGGGAGGACAATATATTTGCGATTCTTATTAAATTTTGATATTTTGTCATCCAACTATACTAAGTAAGTAATAAGAAATGAAATTTTACTTTTGGTACGCAACGAGCGGTCCTCATGGCAATAGGGAGTTCCACTTTGATCGAAGAGTATGCAGCCCAGGTTCTCTGCTGCGCAACAGTTTATACAAAGTGAGCCTGCAACTTGGAATTGCTTCATCTTTGACCCCTGCCCATAGGGGCAGACCATATACTCTGCTCGACCGTCACACTCTAGAGTGCAAGGTTTCATTTGTTGGGCATTTGCATGATTCACCACCATAACAATGCCTGCATAAACCCAAACCTTTAGCTTAACATCGAAAAGTCTACACAATTGTTACAATCAAACGCTTAATCATTATGAATTTACTACACAAAAAGATATAACTAGTAACAATTTCAAATACGTAATTTATTTCTTTATACTTGGTGCAACATGGAACTCCACGTTTCTAACCATATTAATGATTAAAGATGACCATGGAAGTAACAAGCTAGCTAGAGGACATAATATTTACCGCAGAGGAGGAGGAGAGTGACAAAGCCGAGTTTGGTAGTAGCCATGGATGGAACCTTCAATCTTCACTTCTTAGCTAGAGGGAATATGCTTCAATAACTAGTGTATGATGACTAGAAGCAGTATGTATCCCATTCCCATTTATAGCAACCAAAAAATGCCACAAGACAAAAGAGTTAGGCATAGTTCCATGGAGAATTCACTGATTCCCATGGAGAATTATTTTGCATTATTTTGAGTTTTTTTTTTTAATATAGTAACCAAAATTTAGTGCATATGGTATCTCTCTTATAAAATAGGCAGAAATCTAGAGAGTTATATATATATCCAGCATTTTGTCATCAGAACATGATTCATTACTAAAAAATTAATTATAATATTTGCATAATATTTTGAACAATTCTAATGAAATTAATAGCTTTTTGACTTAGTAAACGCAAAGTTATAAATTTCTCTTAACAAGAGCAGCCCAATGAAAATTTTGTTGTGCGTTTTGTCCAATAATTATACCATGGACCGATCACAATTTACATATGGAATGTCCCTAATCCATAGAATAATTTGCCCGTTTTCTCCTCACCTAAATATATTCATAATATCATTGTATATAAGATAGTATAAAGTGGGGAGTTTGTTGTTTGTGCATGAGTATACTTACGAGGATAGCTTGGATGTAGCCATGTGTCATATGTATATTTTTAGTTTCATCCGTGAATGCATGCATGCAGAATTGTTGCCACCTTGCCTTCATGTCCCTATTGTCATCTATACTTAACTTTTTAAATATTATTTTATAAATAATTAACTTTAATTTACACTACAATTGCAATTCAAGTTTTGTAATGTTTTTAACGCCAACATCGATCATATAACTGATAATTCATACCATGTGAAATGTGTTACAAAGTTTTGAAAATAGTAATGCTTGACCTGTGGTCAGAAAATAAACTTTATATTAAAATTTATGATGTACAAAATTTTTTAGAGGCGAGTGTTTTGTTGTTTTGAAAATATTTTTCTAAAAAAATTTATAAAAAAAATCCTTAAAATATTTTGGAGTCGTTTCTCTAATTTATATTTATCCATTTTCCTCGTATTTTGTATCTTACATTTTTTGTTTTTAATTCTAATAAATTTTTTCCGTGCTGACAAGAAAGTATTAAATGTGTATTTAACATATAACTATTAAATAATTTTCATGAACTAAGGACCTTGTGGTCCAGTGGCATTAAGTTACTCTCTCATATGAGAGACTGTGAGTTTAAGCTAAATACTACATTGTAATAGAGTTAGTAGTATTAAAAAAAAAAATTCATCACAAACAAAATTTATACCACTTGTAAAGCAATATATATATATATTAATTTGAATACTATTTAGTTTGTCAAAATATAAAAGCGTTAATATCAATTTAGTCCTCGACTATAGTCTTAAATGTCTTTTTGTACTTAATTGACTCCTGAACTTTAATGATTTTACTTAATTTAGTCTTGTGTTACGCCTTCCATTTGTTGGTTGTTAGAATCAAGGGTAGCTCGACAATTTTTTCTCTATTAATACCTAATTTAGTCCTTGACTATAATGTTTTATCCAATTTTGTCTTCAACTATAGTGAATTTTCTTAATTTAGTCACAATAAAGTACAAAAGGACATTTAGAACTAAATCGAAAAAAATCATTATAATCGATTATTAAATTAAGTATTAATTATATGTCCATTAGGTTGATCCAAAAGGTTTTAATAGGCTTCACATGATTTGGGCCCAAAATCCATCTACGACTTTGATTTCTATAAGAAATGTCTTAGGTTATTCGAACCTCATCCCAACAAGAATTGACATAATTGTTGAATATATACTACGAATATGTTAGAGTGTTGTATTTAAAAACTAGTTACCACACGCACATTTCGCGAATAGTCCAATGTCCAATGTGTATTTTTTAAATTAGTATTTCAGAATTTATCAAAGTATCATTCTGTATGCATAACTATGACATGTAGCATAATTTATCATAAAATAAACTAGTGTAATAGCATTTTTAGAGGGAAACACTCTAACTAGCCAGTACTCAAGCATAATATTTGTAACACAAAACCCTATTAATTGGTGTGATTAATGCTTCCTCTTGTTGCCACTTCCGCCAGAAATGAATTATTGATTTAATCTAGTCCCATGGTGTGCTTCACTGCAATAATAGACATAGTTTCTCATTTGTGTTGAATACATACTGTAAATTAGGTGATTCTAATTTTTTTTTGGGTAAAGTACAGGGTCTTTCTCTCCGTCCGTTTAACGGTCCGGGGTCCACCCACGTTCGCTCCGGGAGGCACGGGAGCTGGCCCAGGGGGAATCGTCACTTGTGGGAATTGAACCCGGGTTCTCCCGAAATTCCTCCCCACAAAGAGAGTTCACTTGTCACTTGAGCTACCTCACTGGGTTAATGCATGATTCTAATTAATTAACCAAAGTTCATGTTAAATTTTCTATTGTATTTTTTAATACACTATATTCATAATATATGTTTAACAACTATGTCAGTTTTGATTGTGATGGAGTTCGAACCTAAGACTCTCCTTATTAAAATCAATGAGTAATTAAGAATAATAAATAGTTAACGAAATATTCTGTTACTAAAGTTTATAGTGACGGAATGCAGGGGTATTTAAGAAAACTAAATGATATTATAGAGGGTAAAGTAGGAAAAATACTAAAATTAAAATAATATGAACCATTCATTTCAACCAACAATTATACCAACATTTTTTTAGTTCCCATTCGAGCCCTAATCTTATTAGGTTTGTAAATACAATATAAAATTTAACATGGGCTTTGATCAAATAATTAGTCCGGCTAAATACATAACATTCGAAGTTGAGCATCAAAGATTAAAAATAAGGAACCTTGAAAATTATTTTCTTGCATTTTCTAAAGATATTAAACAAGTATTTTTTTTTTCATTTTTTAACGTTTAATTAATCTTATTTTGATTATTTAGAACAAGACTTAATACTTCAATTATGTTTTTTGCATTATTGGAAATGATTTAGCTAGGTCATTATGGTATTAATATTTTTTGTCTGTATTTCTATAATAGTAGAATTGTACATTATTTGTTATCGGACAAAATTGATCTTACATCATTGTCAAACCTGTGCGACTTAACTACACAATTGTTTATCAGAAATGCAATTACACATGGACTCTAAACGATAGGACCATTGTCCAAAGAATTGATGATGTTGACAATGCACATGCATTCACAATATCGTTTTTTAATATTCTTCAATGGTAATAATGTCGGTAGACATTATATTTTAGAGTAACATAAGAAATAAGTTTGATTGCCAAGGACCTTGTAGTCCAATTGCACCAAGTTGTTCCCTTACATGGTATGTTGTGGGTTCGTAATTATGAACAGATACTGCATTGTAATAGCTAGAGTTAAATGTTACCATAATTATATTTAGTAAGTTATCATATCTAAAATTCTTACTTTAATAATATTAATCATACTATTATTATTACTCAAACTAGTATTTCCGTCCGTCCGTTGCACGGAATGGATTTATTATAATATTTTAAGATTATTTGGATCGATATACAATTATATAAATTATAACATCGAATATTATATAGCACAATTGATGAAATTGGTTGGATAATCTATGTTTTCTAATTTTTTCTTGCTTGAATTAGAGCAAATAATTGTCCAATTATCCTTCAATTACCCGTGCGATACACGGATAAATTTCTTAATTGTATATTTAGATAATAAAAATAAAGATGAAATTATATGGAAGTTCACAAAATGGAGCTCACTTGAATTGAGAGGTAGATAGATGAAGAAACCTATATGGAACAACCGGAGGGTTTTGTGGTCCGGCCCAAGAGAAGAAAGTCTGTAAATTGGTTAAATAAACAAGTGCATAAATTAAACAAGGGCACAATAATGAAATAAAGTTGTGTAGCTAGCTATAATTTTTTGTGTAATGGTAAAACTTGATCTTAAAAATATACTCACGACCGAGTATGGGATATCAATGCTACTCAAACACGTTTAAAACTCGACTATCAACTATATGAACATGTCGTATTTGGGTCAGAAAGAGGGTCATCAAGTACACTCAATATTATTTTAGGTGTTGTCGTTTATAGATATTATTCCTATGTCTCATTAAAACTAAAAAAGTAAAACTCAAAATTTTGAATATTCAAAATAAAATTTGGATATAACTAACTCAATCCAACCCATACACATGAGCACTATTGGATATTGTTGTCACATATCACTAACATTATTTGTAGATTAAAATGAAAACAAACCATCGAATTTTAAATAATTCCTCATTTAAAAATAATATAGAAATTAAAATATTTGCTAATAATCACATTTTCCCTCCCACCCAACCACACCTCCACTCCATGACAAAATACTGAATAAGTAAATTTTAGTGATTTAGCAGCCCATAAAGTAGGATCAAGGACCAGTGTTGAGTGCCCACAAAAGCACACTATATTAAATGAAATTCTTAAGTTGTAGCTGTTGGGGCTTGATTATGTGTCCTTGCTTGCAATTTACTATCAAAAAATCAACTGAGTTGTCCATGTGCTATTAGCTTACCATTACTTACATTATAGTAGAGTGTTAGATAGATGGTGGTTTATCATATATATATCACTGATCACAGGAAAATCACAGGAATCAAACATGCAAACAGAGAAGACAAGCAAAAGCCATGAGAGGCAAAGCTATGCCATGAAAGCAAGCTAAGGTGTCAACAAAGAACTCTGCATGCAAAGACGAAGAAAAGATATATGACAGATGGACTACATCCACACTATCCTCGTTAATATATACATCTGATCTCCATGCATGCATTTTGAATAGAAGACACCTAGCTCATTTTTAAGAAAGGCAAACAGTACAGCTGGAGATCGAATATATTCATTACTCTGTGTGGCATTGATGAGTTTATGTTATAAATGGGATACTAGTACGTACAACACTTTCATCTCATCAACCAAACATACACCACACCTTTCAAGAACTGAGAATTGAAGCTAAGATAGCATCCATGGCGGCAAGCAAACTTGGCTCTGTCACTCTCCTCCTCCTTCTCCTCTGCGGTATATACGACGTCGTGTAGCACTCTAAATCATAGGTTCATGTGTGTCATTCCATCTTATTAATTATTTGATCTTTAAGGATGTGATTGGTTCCAGAGTTTCAGGAATTGAAATCAAAATCTAGTGTTTGGTTTATAACTTTTTAAAATACAATTTGCACCCCTTCAAATAAAAATACCATTTCCTACCTAATTAAAAAAAAAGTATTATTATATCTTATTAGCAATAGTTATACCATATACTCGGATCTACCTTGCAATGTGGACCCATCACAATTTACATTCACAATTTAAAATGTGGGCATTCAGTATATA
>CM008335.1:11649439-11671865 GCA_002525835.2 Ipomoea batatas | reverse complement strand
ATATGTCAATTATCAATGTCACTTCTGAATTATTAGTATTATAAATGTTGCCTCTCAATTTTAAAAATGATACATATATTGCCCCTCTCGTACTGTATGGGAGGGCAATATATGTACCGTTTTGAAAATTGAAGGGCAACATTTACACTTGGGAGGGACAATATATGTATCGTTTTGAAAATTTAGAAGTAATATTTGCACGCTAATAATTCAGGAATGACATTGATAATTGATGACATATTATAGAGCGGCATAAATTATAAATTTTCCTTTTTCTTTTCAATTTTCTTCTTATTATTAAATGAATAATTAATAATTATACCTAACTTTTACCGTATATAATCAATGACCCTGCCTAACTTTTGCCACGTAGCACTTTGGTTTCTACAATTGGTAGATTAGTACGTAACACGTTTCGATAATCCATAGTCTTCATATATTTAATTGAATATTAATTAATAAATTTTCATATTTTAAAATTACTAAATATTTACAAAAAAAATCGAACTGATAAATGAATAATAAAAAAGAAAAATTAAATAAAATGACATAGATAGATCCAGTACATGATATTACATGTAGTCCGGGACGGACCCAAAAATTTTTTTGAGTGGAGACAAAAATTAAAACAAAAGAGATAGTTTGAAAAATAATATAAACACTTAAAAAGTATAGCCATATAAAAAAAAGTTATACCCCTCATTTATGTCCGTTTTTTCCGTTAAGTTTTTTTGTACATTACGCTATAAAAGTTGTACTACATAATATTTTGGACAAATATATCCTTACCGTTATAACTTTCGTTATCTTTTCCACTATTGTTATTATGCACATGCATCCATCATATATTTTCTCATCTTCTTCAATAATAATAATAATAATATATACACATTATATAATAGAGTTATATGTTAGTTATTTTTAAAATATAAATATTCAATTTATAAAAATATTTTACATTATTATTATTATTATTATTATTTACTATGTTAAAATTTAAATAAATTTAAAATTTTAATACAAAATACTAATATTGGGCACCTATTTTTTGCGCATCACGCATAAGAAAAACTAGTATATAACTATATATATATAAGGCTCCAAACCCTAGTGAAGTTTTCTCCTCTTTTGTTTTCTTCACGGCCGCCGCCTCCGTGAAGTAAGCGGATCGGAGGCGGCGTCCAATCGTCTTTCCCTACTGTTATCTTTACCTCAGGCAGTGTCCATCTTCATTGTGTTTTTTGCATTCATTGTTTTTCTCCTCCATATCCACCTCTACCGGTAGTTACTCTCTTATTTTCGCACTGTTTTTCCCTTGCTTTGTTTTATTGGTTTAATTTTGTTTGCAGTTTTTGTGTTTTTCCTCTCGTTTGTTTGACGAGTTTCTTCCTCTCGTTTACTTGGCGAGTTCTTTTTTCATAATGCGTGAAACGATAAAACTAGTCATAGCGTACGTGAATCTCATCCTGGGTGACAAACATGACAATGAGAAAGAGACTCCTATGAACTATGATATACAGTTAAGCCCAATGGAGATATTGTCAATGGATAGAAGAATGGAAATAGATACTCAGGTGGTGTGCAAGACTATTCAACCAGTGTCAGTCTGGGGTACGTTTGACCAAATCATTAAAGAAGCTTTAAGTTCGTTCAAAGAATTCAGCTTCAAATTTGTAAAACAGTCTGCGAATCAAGTTTTCTATGCTAAGGAAGTTGTTTCTATGTCTGACTGTAAGGAATGTTTGACCATTCCATCGATCTTTATTGTAAACGTTTCAGCCTATGATTAATGAATTAGCTTCTTTATTTTCAAAAAAAAAACTATATATATATAAGGACTATACCGGAGGTGGAGTAGGGGCAGGGAGCAGCTGCCCCACTGTCCCTATTGTGGCTACGCCTAAGCATGTAATTAATGAAAATATGAAATTTAATATGTATTGCAACACATAATATATATTATAATTAAAACCGTTATGTTTTCCAACTGCACAGATGATGTTTCAAGCCCTGAATCTACAGAGATAACTTGAAACATGTACCATTCACCACCAATACGATAATACCGCCTGAGGACTTGATTCTTCTCCCTAACAGATTGTTCTACTTGCATTCCAAACGACAGCGGCAGCCCAACATGTAGCCACTAGTCAGGTAGTTTCAATTTGACCTTATGGTTTGTTTTTTTAGTGGTGTTGTTACTATGAAGTGCAATTTGCCAAGACAATGAAGACATCATGTTGTTTCAATCCTTTTTCACTTTAATTTTACTTGTGCTTGATTGTTGTTTGGTTTCAATTGCATATTTGCATATTATGGCTTCGAGAAGACAATAAAGACATCATGTTTCTTCTTCATATTGAAAAATAATATATAAATAAAAATCATATATTTTACGGTATTGGTTTTAAATATTGTTCTTATACTTTTGGTAGGGCCTCATTTATTTACAAGAACAAGACCACAAAAATTCAAAAAATCGAGACAACTCCAACTAAGTTGGTCAGACAGTTCACAAGGTTCTAAGTTAGACTCCTCGTGAAAGCTTTTATTGGTTTGAGTCAGTCAGTTATGAGCAACCTATTAGCATGGTTTACCTCCTTGTAATCCTTTATTGACTAGAGTCACAATGCAAGTTTCACCTAGAGTGCACCTTCGGGGTAACGGGTGGCTAATTTTTTCCTAAATCAAAGATGAAAATAATATATAGGCCGTATAATAAATTAAATAACATACCATGCCTAATTAACTTTGTGCTCATCTATGATTGTCTGTTGGCTAATTGCTATAAATATGGGATACTAGAACACCACTATCCATTCATCAAGCTAAGCAACATATATACAAAGCAAATTCCTTTCAACAAGGGAAGATTTAAGGTACCCTTAGCTTGCATCCATGGCTACTACTAGCAAACTTGGCATTGTCACCCTCCTCCTCTCCGGTATGTCTTCTTCCAAAATTTCCTTAAACCATAGTTATTTCATTTTCTTTTTTTTTTAGTATTATTGACTCTGTTACAATGCAGTATCTGTTTATAACCTACTGAAGCACAAAGAGGCTTGAACCCACACCATTCCATATGGGAGTGCAACTGGGTGACGCTAGATCCATATATATATCATTTCTAGTTACATTCATAGTTGAATTAAGAGTCAAAAGATGTCGAACTCGAATCGTCTCAAGATTATGCATGCGCGCAGGCATTATTGTCGTGGTTGGAAGCCAGATGAAGCATGCAAATGCCCAAAAAGAAGAACCTTATGCTTGTCCTATGTATTGTGATGGTAGAGCAAAGTATATGATCTGCCCTGCAACTTCTGTGGTGTCAAATGATACATGCACAAATTGTTGCATAGCAAACAATGATGGCTGCATACTCTATAATCACAATGGAACTGCCCTTTGCCCAAAGGAACCATGCACCATTGCCCCTAATTAAGATTAATTATATTATATATTGCATTTATGGCCTGGTTTGTTGTGTTGGGCAGAGACTTGAAGGACCAAATTCAGTACCTTAAATACCTCTCAAAAATGTGTGACAATATAAGAAAATAAAGTTATGTCTTCGCTACTAGTTATAACTTTTAGTGTAGTGGTAAGCGTTTGATCTTAACATATTGTACTATAGTGTGCAGTGTGTATCTTTGAATAGTATGGGGATTAGGCTTACCCCTGGCCTGCCTCTCCTTTCTTGTACTTGTGTTGACTGTGTATAGTTCTAAGCTTTTGGCTATATATGTTAATGAAAGGGAAGAGTGGATCTTCATCTGATCTTCTACAAAACTAGACATGATGATATAATATAATGCATGTATCTCTATTGATTGCAGTGCCTAAACATGTGTGTATATAATCAGGATTATGTAATTATGGAACTATGGAAGGCGGGGGCAACCCAGCAGAATTTATCTGCCGATTGGCTTGGTAATCACACGATTCGACCACGATTTCATGTTCAATTCTTTGTGAGACCTATCAAATGGTCTTCTTGTTTGAGCCAAGGAAATTTAATAACTTTCTTAGTTTAACTTCTTTTAACTTTCTTAGTTTAAGTTAATCAACTAACAAGGAGGTCTAATGATCTTCTTAATTCGAGACTGATTTCTTTTATCAGCTAAAATCACAAGGCAATCTTCACCCAAAATACACATTTGGATAATGACTTTAGATTTTCCCATAAATCAAAGGAACTGTGAAAAAAAATAGAATTTTTTAACTTTTCTTACCACTATTGGTAGAGGGGTTAAGATGTAATTAGAAATTCCAATCACCTTGGTCAATAGAATCATCAAACATTTTCAACAATCCTTTTGGTGATTAGCGTTACAAACCATTATTACTAAAGATCATCAGTGTTACAGGAGTAAAAATTAACCATTTTGAATATAAATTTGCTAAATGTGAACTTTATGTACGTTGGGAGCACAATACTCATTTGTTTCCATGCAAAATCATACATTTTGCAGCTGAGAAAATCATTGAATCCCAGAAAAAAATATCATTGTCCACTAGTCTAGAACATGAATTCTCTCTGTAGTGTGGAGTTCAGATTTGTAATAATAAAAAATTTCTTAACTCCAGGCAAGAAAGAACTGATACAACAGCTAACTCCACTCATAATTGGGCAAAAAATGTTGTTATATAAGGGCCGCGACGCCAAATTGTTGCATCTCCCTAAGCCGCCATAGGGGACAAACTGCACCCTCTCCGGCTTCATCTGCATCAACTAGTTCCATCGCCCAAGCATAATATACCGTGTGAATCGAGTCCTGATCTCCCACGGATAGATAAATACAAGCACAGATCAGAAATTCAGAATGCAGTATCGTTGGATCAGAGTTAGTGTCAAAAAATTTATGTTTGTTTGCGTGAATCTTGATGCAGAAAACTTGAAATTGCCATTAAAAAAATTAAATAAATAATGATACTTCACAACTAACTTACCTTTCCCCCTTCTGTTATGGATCCCAATTTATCGCGTAGACAATATACCTGCTGTGTTTGGAACTGTGGCAACCGCACAAACCAAAAAAGAGTCCATCAGTATTTCAGTCGTCATCATAGATCTACATATTTGATGAAAGAAGGCTTTCTATTCTCTGGGCACTAGAGATCACCTTTACCCCTTGTTTTTGTTAGAAATAGAATATGCTAAAACATACTTACCGCTAAAATGATTATGGGAGTTTCTCCCATCAATTTTGTCTCTCGAACTTCGACTTCAGAAATATGAAGAATCTGCACCCAAATTAAAAAGGTATTAACTATAAAAGCAGCAAAGTACGGAGTAAATTTCTTCGTGTTCATTCAGGCAGTGTAGAGATAAATCAAATCTGCATCATATGATTCATATCATAATTAGTGTTCTTACTTTATTATCAAAAACATAACCCTGACTGTTGAAAGCCGTATGCTCCGCTTTACACCGCTCAACCATCGTGGAGGCACAATATTTTTTAAGTACTTCAATATCTCCCTAAAAACAGTTCATGTTAAAAGAAAAGAAAATTGGAGGAAGAAAAAATGGAGGCAAAAGCAATCATCCATGTAAATGAGAAAATAAGGATGGAATGAATCGTAAGCTTTTGTGAGATTGTGTTAACTCACTTTATAGAAAGCCTCAAGGACAGGTCTGATTACTTCTTGAACCTCAGAAACAAAATCTGGTAAAGAGAATGTCCTAGAAGAAATCCACTTCAGATTAATACAACATAAAACTGAGAAACCAGCAGTAATAAGAAGAAAAACAAGGGACAAGATCATACGGGTCTCTGCGACGTATTTCCTTAAATGACAATGCAGCACTTGATTCCCCAAACACAGTTTCATTTATACTGTCAAATCAAATCAAAATGGGTAATTATTAATTTGTCTTATAAAACACTAACCATTTAAACAAGCCTAAAAATGGGATAGTTAGAACACACTCTTGGATTTTGTGAACCACAGGATGATCACTAGTCTCCCATCTTTCCCGAATATCTTCTGCAATCTGCCATCTCAGCCCATGAATCAATTAATACACAGATTGCAAGGGAAAGTAAAAAATATGTAAAATCTAGAAATTATCACAAAGGTGACAAAGATAATATAAAGTCCCATTAATCTCAATTAAATAAGAAAGTAGCACACATAGTCACTAAGGGAAGAGAATAACATGTGCACGGAATACTGAATTCATATTGGATTTAAAAAATAATATCCACTGTTCACAAAGAAAGCACAAGCCTGCAGAACAAGCTATGTCTAGAGACCTAGATACTGTGACATTATTAAATTTTAGTCATAAATACCACTCAACTATTATTCTAATTTAAAGAAAAAAGTTGATCCTGGATTATAGTAAAACCCAAACCTAAACCTCTAGCAGGATTTATCCAAGAAAAGCTTAGGCACTGCATAGAATAATAAACCAACCTGAAATAGAATTTTAGACTTGATAATTGAGAAAGACATCTCAAGCTCAGATTAGTCAATTAAAGTATAAAAGTTTGGAAATTTATTTTCCAATTTAAAAGCAGTTCCATTTGAACACAGAAATCTGTTATTCCAAAAAATCCCAATACTAAGCAAGCCCTAAAGTTTTCCAGCTGTCATATTCAAACCTTTTTGAAAATGTACTTCTTACAGCCAAAGGACAACTTAGAACAGTCAGATATCAGTCACTACTTATCTACTGAGTTGTCACTTGTATTATGTGTGTGCTAGACTGCTAGTACTGCTGTAATATAAAAACTATATTCAGGTTCAGCCATATATAAAACCTTAAGAACAAACATTATACTAGGATTCAGCGTTTCAAACCTCTTGACTCTTTGTGACCACAGGTTCACTTGCTCCCCTGACACGCTTAAAAAGGGGGTTGCCTTGCATCTGAGAAGAATAGCTGACATTAATCTTGAATCTTAGAAAGGATAATAAGACTATACTGACAGTCTGACACATCCACATCCAAAAGTATGAGTACATGAGTAATTACTTTTTCCTTGAAAGCCTCCCACTTCTTACTCCATTTGGATTCTTTTGAGGGTAAAACAACAATATCAGTCCTTGTGCTCCGCTCAATGTTTGCCTTTGGGGATTCTAAGGGAGCTTCAAGGTGCTTCCTCTTACTTGCAGTACCTTTTAACTCATCCACTACAATAGTGTACCCCTTTTTTGCTAAGTCAATTGGCTTTGCTTCCTTGAGTTTCTGGATGGATGGCAAGACTTTTGAAGAAATGGAGGAAGCAGCACACTTAACCTTGCCAAAAACTGTTTCTGCAGTACCATGGAAATCAGGTTTCTGATGCTGTTGCTGCTTTTCTCCACTTGTAGAATGGTTTGTATCTTTGGTATTTGAGCTGCAACTGTCAGAGTTTACATTTGATCCCTCAGAGTCTTCCTTCCCATATCCAAAAGTTTCTTTGACCTACAAATAACAGAGAGTACTAAATTATTCACTACTCAGTAAACAACACTGTTAGAGAAAAGAACAAGGGCCTAATTTTATTGACTGGAAATTTAAAAAACACAAGAGAAACAGGAAGTCACAAGACTTTCCCCAACAAGAGTTTTAGGCTCTTGCCCCACAAGAGTTTTAGGCTCTTGCCCAGCTTCTAAAGCTTAAAGACTAAGGATAAAGATGGATCATTTACTCTCATCTAGAGGTTCTAATTTATAGTGCTAGGAAATAAATAATTATGGAAAAGGAGATATTGTTGATATGATTGTGCCTTTGATTTTATTCTTGTCAAATCCCTTGCATTAAGCCTTTCCTTATGTATTCTGATTTGCCTGATTTTCATCATTCCTTTTTCTGAGTAAACTATCCATTCTTTTGGGTGTGTATCAAACACTCTACACAGGAGCAAGGCAAACTTGAAATCTACAAACCTCTTCCTTAGCAGCAGAAACCTTTTCCCCGACATTAGCATAAACCTACAGTAGAACATGTAAGAAAATCAAAGGCGCCGGCAATAGCTTGCAATCTAAGCAAAAGTTGATTTACTTCGTCAATGAAGTATAAAAAGTCATCAAAAAAAAAATATAGTTTCCATCAGTCCATCTCTACCTTTTTTGCTGTAGATTCAGCCTCTGTCCAGACACCATCCACATGCTTGTAAAGCTGCTCAGTAGTCTGCTTTGTTCTGCATTTTCCAATTCACCATTTCAGGGTCCCAACAGGAAGTTTCCACCAGCCTTGACATACAACAGCATGTCCCTAATGAAGGCCAGAGCGTTTTACAATGCATAATTACATTTTAATTCATAACCTACCTTGCTTTTAGATCTTCTTTGACTCCTTGAAGCTCTTCTGCTTTATCTTTCAGTTCTTTGACTGACTGCTGAAATTCCTTGTTTCTGCAACCCAAAAAATTCAGAAAGAGTTGATAAGTTTAAACATGATGGCAAATATGAAAGCTCTGAAATAGGACATCTACACAATCCTATAAAAATATGCCAAGCCAAATCCTTGAAGTTATTAGATATAAATAAGGATAAGAATATCCAAGCACACTCTAGAAGAGTTCATGCACTTCAAAAAGAAAAAAAAAATGAGTTCATGCAAGGGGCATCTATCTGTTCCAAATAAAGACCCACCAAGTAGGGGTATTGGTCATAAACCCTAGGACAATCTGCATAAATTCACTCGTCCACACAACTAAGAAAAAAGGCTCCTCCTAAAATTTACTCCACCTAAGTATGAACCAGAATTCAGAAACCTTCCTATTTTAGTTTTACAAGATAACTAAGCATTCTAAAGCAAAGCAATTAAAATGAAACTTCCTCTGTTTCACTTCATTCTCTCTATTTATGACGAAAGCAACAGGAAGCCCCAACAACTTGAACAAGCAATAGTTGATCTTGCTAGCACAGGCCTCAGCTTGCATTTCCCATAAATAAATAATTAGCATAACTAAAACAATGCAAAATACAAACTTTAACATATGAAACCAATAATCATCACTTTCCAAACACATTTACCTGTTAACTTCGCCTTTAAGTTTCTGAGAGAATTCATTGAATACACTGAATTGACGATTACAAACATAGCCATATGCCTGACCCAATCTCAAACTTGTTGCACCTCTGCTTGAAACCACCTATACAATGTAAAAGCATCATTTTTTTAATATTTGAATAAAAAATCAAAACAAAACAGATCAAAAAAAAACACAAAGGAAAAGAAACCTGCTGAGGTACTAATAGCTGATGGAAAACGGGTTGTCTTTTGGAAAGCAAAAAATCTCGAACTAATTTTCTGCTGGCCATTGAAGTCCACTGATGAATGTGGAACGCATAATCCTATCCCCCCCTTCAAGCTTTCCACTTTCAACCAAAATTCTGTAGCAGAAAGGAAGACGAAAATGAAATGCAAATTCACTTCGCCGAATACACACTTTCCGGATTGTAAACCAACATTCTTGCAAGCTCTCAATCAATCAATCAATCAATCAATCAAATCTCTATTGAATACATAAGCATTTCAGTGACAGCAATCCGGCACTTAAGGAAAGTAAGAAAACCCAAGCAAATCGAAAGAAAGCAACAAGAACAGGTATATATATCAAAAGAAGAATTTGAAAGAATGCATACCTTCAGAAATATTGTTTTGAGGTGTCCAACTGTGGACGTTGGAGATGGATGTTCTGGCGAAAAATTGAAGAAATAACCCTAGATGCAACAAATTAATACGTATACAAAGTTCTATATATAAACATTATTCTAGAACCGGACCGGTTCGTTTTGGTAGCCTGAAAAGTGAAAACCAAATAATTTATTTTCAATGGATTTTATGTATTTGATTCAATTAACTAGATTAGACTTGTATAATTTTAATATAGCTTTGCTTGCCAAATAAGGTTGCCATTTGATGACAAAACCCTCGCTTTTGGCTGCTAGACTTTATCAAGCAAGATACTATCCTCGTGATTATTTTTTGGATGCTAAAATTGGTGTTAATCCAAATTTTGTATGGCGGTGTATACTGGCTAGGCAAAATATTTTGTGGCAAGAGTGTTTTATAATAATTGGTAATGGTCGTACCACCAATGTTTGGATGCACCCGAGGCTCCCAGATGCAAATGACCCCTACGTACACACTCTTGAGCCTAGCAATCATGGAAACCTCACGGTCAATGCTCTAGTTGATACTGTGACTAACGACTGGGATGTGGATATATTGAAAGATCTATTTGTGCCCCGTGATGTGGAACTCATTATGAAACCTCCGGTGTCTAGCCAATTTGATGATCAGTGGTGTTGGCGGGGTGACCTTATGGGTTGCTATTCTGTTAAGCATGGGTACCATATGCTTTCTGGGCTGCATGAACAACATGGGAATATAGCTGATGTTTGGAATGAAATATGACATCTCAAGATTCCCCCGAACATTCAAAATTTTCTATGGCATTGGAATTGTTTTCATGGTGTTGTACCTATTATGGCAACGTTATCATCCCGAAGAGTAGAGGTGGATGGTTATTGTCCTCTTTGTCGTCAACATGAAGAAACCCCGAAGCATCTAATGTATGATTGTATGCAGGTTTCTCCACTTTGGAATGCTTTATTAAGTAATTATATCTCTATCACTGATGGAGAGTTTGTTACATGATTAGCGCCCAAATTAGCACAAGGTGATGTAGCATTTAAGTTTCGTTGTGTGGCTATTTGTTGGTGTGTTTGGCGTGTTCAAAACGATGTTGTGTGGAATAATAAACCATGGCACCTCCCGAGAATCCAGTTTGAGATATCAAGGTTGGTGAATGATTGGCAGGAGGCCATAAGTGTGGCAGAACATGGTGGTACACATCGACTTTTGGTCTATCTTTATCCGTCTTATTTTAAATAAATTGCATTCTTTACCCTCCCAATTAAAACCTTTTTGGTTTTTTCTCTTCAATATATTTGGTTGTAATTTCAATTTGACATTTGTGTTTGAACATTAACTTTTTGTATGAACTAATCTTATGAATTATAAACATTTTGTTTTACTTTATATATTTTTCAAATATACGTTCTTACTTTATATTTTATTAAAATATATTAATTTCATTATTTTATATTTTAATATATAAACAAATCTATTTAAATTTAAAATTATTTAAATTGTATAAAGATGTCATTTTTATTCTTTTTACATTTATCAGCTTATCAAAAAACTAATTTTACAAAACACTTTTAAGCATAACAACTAGCTTAATAGCTATTCCAATTTCAGTTTCGAGCTTATAGCTTTTAAGTTTTCAACTTTCGGCTTCCTTTTCAGTTACGTTTGTCAAACTGTTCAAAATAAGCTCTTATTTTAAACTACTAGCTTATTTTGAGAACATTAGCAAACAGAACGTATAGTTTATTAGTAACTTAAAATAAACTATAAGCTCCTAAATAAGCTATGTCAAATAGAGTCTTAATCACAACTATTAGTAAATGATGATAAAATGCTTCTTCTTCTTATTCTTCATCTTTTTTTTTTAATAATTATTTTATTCAACAAAAGTTTATGATGTACCCCACATCTAGAAACAAAAAGGCCCTGCAATGCATCTTCATCATTCTTGACAGAAAGAATGTCTTGAACGCAAGGAATTATTTGTTCCACTAATTAAATTTACCAATTTTTTTTTTAAAATCACATTTTTTGAGTGACTAAGAAAATTTACTGTTATTATTCATGGAGCTTATGACATTCTTTCTTTAAGAATGGCATCAATGTTTGTAAATTGTATTTGTCGGGTTTTAGACACACGTGTATTAAGATGAAACACTCATTGTTAAAAAAAAACATTCAAAACGCACTTTCGAATGGTGGATGCGGGATGCTAGCTTTCTCGTAAATCAAAGTTAAAAAAAAATTATGTAAAAATCCAAAATGAAAAAATCACATTTTTTTCTAACCAAACTAATTAGAGGGTTTCATCACTATTTTAGAATAATAGATGTATTGGTTTAAGCACACTTAGTTATTATTAATGTAGAATTTTCTTGATAAAGAATATAAGAGCATCCTTAATAGTATTGGTGTTTTGGTGGTTTTCATCCGTCCATGTAGGAAAGAGAGTGGAGATGAGAGAGGAAGCAAAGAAAAAAATAAAAAAGTTTATGCTAAACAATCAAAAAAGCCAGAGAATGTGACTTTAATAAACAAAGTCAGTGACGTGCCTAGCGGTGTGTGCGCGCGAAAAACCCATCCCAAGTTTTTTGATATGTAAAAACCAAGTAAAATCCACATATGTGGATGTTCTAAAGTAGAAGGGGAAAAAGAGCGATTTGAGATATAGAAGCTAGAGAGAGAGTTACCAAGACATATTGGAGTATAGTTACAAGTAATTATTACAATATACTAAATGAAGCAAAAAGAGCTAATATCACCTCCACTAAGGCTCAAACCCACGCCCTCTCATGTGAGGGTGCAACCGGATGCCATTAAACCACTAAATCATTATGGGGATGCCATTAAACCACTAAATCATTATGGGTATTCTTTATTTACTCCAATATAGACTCCAATCAGATTCTCATTGTGATTATTTTTTGATTAGGGTTACAAAGCATGTTGCACTCGTAACACACTTTCAAATAAAGATTGTTGACTTTTTTTTTTGTAAACACTCTCATCTCTTAAGAAAGGCTGAGAATTTAAAATCTCCTCTTGTATGAAAAAGTCAATATGACATGCATTTTACTCATTAATCTCTTAAGAAAGGCTGAGAATTTAAAATCTCAGTCAATATGACATGTATTTTACTCCTTAATTGGGTCGTTCAAATACAAGGAGCGATTAGTCTGAATAGTTATATCCCTAAGCACAACGAACTGAGGCTCGAACCCAGTCCCATCATTCATGTGGGAGTGTTAATCGGGACACCGGATGCCACTTGACCACAAGGTCTTTGGCAGGTTATGAATTAAATCTTTTGGAATTAATTTTACAATATTTATTTTTATTAATTATCAAATTAGTTGACAATTAATGATGATTGTAATTTGTAAGCATATTTTATTATGTAAAATAGAAGTTTAATTGGAATTGGCTGCGGCCTGACCTTTTGTCTTTAGCCCTTCGTCGAAGAAAACCTCCATTGCTTTTCCGATAAGCGCACTTCACTGCGTCTCCCAAGCTTCCTATCATCATCTCTTTAGGGTTCAAATCTGATTTTATGCTCTCATAACTCTTCTGTAATGGCTCAGGACATTAATTGCTCCCAGAATCAAGAATTGATCGGCTCCTACTTCCTAGAACTCTGGCGGCTCAACTCCAAAGCCGCCGCCGCCCGATTCGAATCCGCCGGCGAAGCCATGGAAGCAGTGCAGTCCTCGGGCGTAGAGGAGGGGGATGAGGAGGAAAGGGAGGAGCCGCCGACGGAGCTCGACACGCTGAACAGCTCCGGCGGGTTCTCAGTCGTCGGGCCCGACAAGCTCTCGGTTCAGTATCCGAACGTGAACCTCCACGGCCACGATGTCGGCGTCGTCCAAGCCAATCGGCCCGCCCCTTCCAAGCGCCTCGTTTACTATTTCGAGATCTATGTCAAGAATGCTGGAGCCAAGGGCCAGATTGCCATCGGTTTCACCACTTCCGGCTTCAAAATGTGCCGCCAACCGGGGTATTTTGCTAATTCAGTACTCTAGTCTTTTCAGTTCTTGCATTCTCTAGACTGGTGATGAATATAATAGAAATTGATGTGAAATCTTTAATGAATCGGTTGGAATTGTAATCAGGTTACACATACATTGAAAGTTAACCTCCATTTAGTTGCCAGAGTAAATTGGAGCTTAAATTTAGCTGAAAAGTGGGTTACAAATACAATAATCTAAACTTATTATTATTATTATATATATTTTTTAATCAAGACCATAACTTCAGCAGTTTTTCTCAAACAAAGTTAACTTTTTTAGCAGTGAAAAATATAAAGAGCATATATGCAGTGGATCAGTCCTTGTTCTAAATCTGTATATGGGTTAACCAAACTTTTTGCCTCTTGTTTGGCTATAAAAGCCTTATTCTTTATTTAGTGTTTGGCCTAACTTATACTTTTTTGAATAAATATGATCCAATAAGTTATGGGTCAAGCAAGCACAATATTAGATGTATGGCTAATTTGCAATTTTCTCTGTCCATTGATAAGTCGGGTTAGAAACTTGCTTGTTAATTCCTTATGGAATGAAACACAGGTTTGATAAGTTGGCTAATATGTTGTGATAGTTCGTTATATCATTGAGAAACTTTGAAATTCCATTGCTGAAGTAAAGTTTGATATCTTACATGAAGTATGCAAAAAGGAAAGGGTTCTGGTAGCATCCAAAAAGAAGCAAACATAAAATGAAAGCATTAATTTTTAAATATACATAAAGATTCTTGACTAAACTCTTTTTATTTCATGCATCAACAGTTGAGAATTGCATCCAAGTAGTTTGTATTTGGTTTGTTGTCTCCATTTTTGGTTTTATTACAATTGGCCTTCACTTTCAGCTGGGAAGCAAACAGTTATGGGTATCATGGTGATGATGGGTTGCTTTATCGTGGACATGGAAAAGGGGAGGTATTTGGTCCAACTTATACAACAGGTGATACTGTTGGTGGAGGCATCAATTATGCAGCACAGGAACTCTTTTTCACGTAAGACCATATCTTGCATTTTTAATGGGACAATTGGTCTAGAATGACTAAGTTTTTAAGGAAACTGTGGTTTCATTGCTTCTGTAGTTTAATTTTCTGAATATTATCTAGCTATTTCCTAGCATTCCATGCCATGTACTTTCTGTGCTTCTCTCAGATTTGTGTTCTATTTCTTCCAATGCCAGGAAAAATGGGGCAGTAGTAGGAACAGTTTGCAAGGATATTAAAGGGCCATTATTTCCAACCATCGCTGTTCACAGTCAAAATGAGGAGTATGTAGAATGCCCCTGTGAATAATTTGTTAGTCCTAATTGTCTTTCTTATCATTCAATGATGTGTTAAACAATTACATCTTTTTCAATGTTTTGCCTCTTGATTTTGCTTTCTGATACCTGTTCTATCTTAAATTTGATTAATTTTATGGTCTATGTCTTGAATGACAGTTACAGGATTTTTGTGCGCATAGTCATATTTTAGGTTCAAAATCTTGGCTCAATAACTTTTGATATTCATTGAAAATTTTATGGACCCAACCTCATTTTCTAAGTTCATCACTGTCTAGGTGGCAAGGTAGCTTTAATTTCCCCCAAATTTTCTTGAATAGGAATTGAAATTAAGAGTTAAGACTGTCCAACCATCCATCTTGTTCTTGCCCATTGACCACTGAGATACACCCTGACATGCTATTTCACTTCACTGTCGTAGATTAACTCTGAAAGGACTTTAACCTCTCCTAGCATTGGTTGCATCAGTACTCGCTTATTAGGTGTAATCTCTGAAAGCCTAAAAATTGTTCATCAATGTTTAGAGATATGACTTCTTAAGTTCCTTATTGATATCACTGTTTCAGGGTTACTGTGAACTTTGGGAAGGATCCATTTGTATTCGATCTTAAGGTATAATCTTTATCTTCTATATGACACACTGAAATTAATTATACACTTTGTTCTTCACCTATTCTTTTGCTTAAGCTTAAAAAGCTAGTTATGTTCTCATGTTTTATAGATATACATTTTATGAGTAAAATCCGAAAGGGAAGAATTGCTCAATGAATTGTAATGACCTGATTCATGCATTCTATTTCAATGTGTAGAGACTTTGAATATCAACTATTAATTTATGTTTCCTATGTGAGAATTGTTCTCAATGTAAACTGAGCAGGACAATATAAAAACCATCATCAGTTTTATCTTTAAACTAGAACTATTCATACAAAAGCGTGCATATTCATCCATAGAACAAGAAAGAAAATTATTTTGCTATGCATAGCAATCTTATTTAGTTTTACTTCCTTTTGCCTAGGCATATGAAGCACAGGAGAGAGCCAAGCAACAAACTACAATTGAAAAAATATCTATACCCCAGAATGCCAGTTATGGGTAAGTCTGTGCTCCCTGTCCACAAATCTTGAAATCTGATCTTCACTTAAGGTTTTGGAAAATAAGAAATGGAGTGTGATAGCAAGTCATGAGTATTTAAAATGAGTAAATGACTAAAATCAAGTTTTGGGATGCATCAAAGAAGCAAAGTATTAGATATGAATGGGGAAGCATATCCTAGTGAATTTGCTTTCACTGCGTTTTTGAGCTATTAAATATCAAGTTTTATTGTCTTGATCTAGTTTGCCATTGAATTTGCTTTCACTGCGTTTTTGAGCGATTAAATATCAAGTTTTATTGTCTTGATCTAGATTCTTAGCTAGCCATTTAATTTGTCAGCTATGTAGCTAGTTTTAAAAGAACAAGAATATTTTAAAAAGATACTTAGTGCAGATAAATTTATTCTCAAATATTATCGTCTTTATCTAATTTTTTCTTTGGTTGATTGAAACTTTATTCTAGCTATAAGAAGCAATGTGGCTAGTATCCAATTTGTGCGTTTTTGCTAATAGACCAGCATTTCTTCTTTCACCTAGAAATTTGTTTTACTTACCAGAATTGTTCGTTCCTACTTGCAACATTATGGATATGAAGACACTCTAAAAATGTTTGATATTGCAAGTAAAAGCACTGTTCCACCTATCTCATTTGTGCAAGAAAATGGTTCTGAGGAGGACAACATGTATTCACTAAACCATAGGAAGATTCTTCGCCAGGTATTAAATGAGGAAGATATTATTGTCTTGATTAAATTTTGAATAGAAGTGGAAAGATGATTTCACATATCTTGTTTTTCTCTATAATTTATTGTTGGGCTTTACTTGTGCACCTTTTATTTTTTTGCATTAATATGATCAGATTAGGCAGTTTCACGCAATTGGATAAGCAGAACAAAATCTAGAAATAATCTTGAATGGAATTTAACCTAATTTGCTAGAAATCACCAAGTTTTGCCTCATGTAGCATATATACAAGTGAAGGCGATTAGATGCCTCCTTTGTTCTACCCATCGTGTTTGGCATTGTTTTGTCAGTGTCTTAATGACGCCATAGCTTCTTTTTAATTATTTTGTCTTTCACTTTTAGTGTCTTGCAACTGAAGTTTATTTATTTATGAATTTAAATTTTAATCTTATATAGTATTTGGATTATTTAATTTTGGGCTTATAGGCAATATTGGGCTTTAGTTGTTAAGGTTTCTTATAGTAAAAAAATACCTAATTTATTGTCTTAATGTTAGAATAAAAAGAGGGGAAGATGTTGAAAAAAAAAAAAAGTAGACAAGAGGTTTCATAATTGTAATCTGAAACTTTTATGGATCCATTTGTTTATTTAGTAGATATGATAGTCTTACCTGCTTCTATTTCTGAAACAGCTAATTAGGAGTGGACAGGTAGATGATGCTTTAGCTAAACTTCGAGATTGGTACCCTCATATTGTTCAGGTAATTACTCTAGCTATGCAGTTCCTAGTTTAACATCAAATATCTTCACTGTTATTCTCCATTAGATTACCAAAAACCTTTCTTTTTTTTTTTTCTTTTTTTTTTTTTTTAAATAATATTTTTAAAAATTTCATATCATTTTTGTTAAAGAACATATTCTTTGGGTAGCAGGCACATAATGTAGTGCCACCAAATTTTGCCACTTCATTATGGATCTATGTGTCTGCTAGTAAGAATGGATATCATCTATCAGCATGCCTAAATTGTTCCAGCAATTGTACATCTTAATTATCCACTGTTGTATCTGACATTAATTGAGTGCAACAAAGATGAATTACTAGTTTTTACTTTTTTTAAAACTTATATTTGCATAACTCTTCCTATATTGCAATGAAAACAGTTTTATTTTTCACTTGTTCTTCTTTGCTAAGTATTTTGTCTTAACAAGATACTTTTTGCATCTGCAGGATGGTTCTTCAGCTATTTGTTTTCTACTTCAGTGCCAAAAGTTTATTGAGTTAGCACGGGTAAATTAATTATATAAGCTTATATTATGCTTTCAATATGTTACTTTGGGCAGGGAGATGGAATATATATTTCAAACTATGATGCTAATTGCTATCAGACTGAACACCAATAGGAATTATGTTTCAAACTATGATTTTTTATTTGTTTATTTTAAGAAAAAAGAAAAATTTATTAAAGTTGATCAACCATTACAAAAACAAAGCGATACTTCTTCAAAAAATTACAATTACTTAATTAGTAATGCAAAATGACTATACAATGTTTTAATGTAAAATCTAATGCAATTAATATTCAATAATAAATATTGTAGATTTGTAGCGCAAATCTCAATTAAATATTTAAATGATAATTAAAGTTAATTCTAGAATCAATAGTTTAATACTTTTAGTTGTGAAATTGTTTATATATATTATATATACACTAAGTCACTATAGCTTTATGAAAGTAGGAAAAAGATTTATAATCTTTATAAAAATAGAAAGTAGAGGAACCCAGAGGAAAAACAGGAAGCTTGTTGAACCATTGAAGTGTACTAAGATGCTTTGGAGTCTGGTTGAAAAAGGAAGGAGAAATATTCATGAGATATCCTAGAGCTCGCATGAGCTAAGGTTAAAGATCGAAGAGTGGCACTGCAATGGTGAGTGGCGCGGTCCAAGAGTTGTCGGAGATTGAAGGTTGGCCGCAGGCTAGGGTGCGAGGCAGTCGGCATTTGGTTTTGGCAGTGACGAGTTGTCGAGTCACCCCTTTCGGAAGGTTGGAGAAGGTCATGACTTGCAAGTCGCAACTCAAAGCCTAATTTTATATTTCTTTTTTCTGGAGGGTTGACTCCTTTCTGAGGGAAGACATAGAGAATTCTCATATTGTGACACGAGAAATAGAGATCATTCTTGTCCAATACCTGAGCTCTAGCTTCATTTTACTTCTGTATGTTGACCTTAATGGAATGAGCTAGATGTTGCAAAATTAATATGGCAACCATATGTCTCTTTCTTCTCTCACTCACTTCCGAAAACAAAATAAATAATTAATTAAATAAAAAATAAAAAGTTGAAGACTTGGGACTGTTTCTATGGCAGAATATCTGATTGCTGTTACATGACATGGGTCAGGCATGTATTAGTGTTTTGGATTGCATATATTATGATTTTATATATGTTTTTCCATACACCGTAACGTCCTTTTGTGCTATTGTCATTTTCTGAGTGTCTTATGCCCATTTTCAGATTGCAAGTAAACTTTATACGGAAATGTTTTAAGAGTATTTATTTATTTATTTATTTTTAAGTTTTCTTTGTTTCCTATTTTTTTTTAGGAATACAACTCAGTTACTGTTGAGCTGCTACAATAATCTAAAGTGTTTGATTTCCATGCACAGGTTGGGAAGCTTGAAGAGGCAGTGAATCACGGTAGAAGTGAATTTCACAAATTTAATAGGTTTACAGAGTTCGAAGACTTAGTTAAGGTAGATAGGGAATGCTTTATTTTGGGGCCGTGTGCTCTACATAACTTCCACCAGTAGCATTCTTCTTATGGTTCTTCCTATTTCTTTTCCTTGGTGCCTTCCACTCCCAGAGGCTCTCTATGAAAATTTTCTTATTGCGGGATAAATGCTCTCTTGAGGTTACTGGTGGTGATAGAAATTCCTACTGCTGTTAAAGATTCCTCTAATCAAAACTGATTATACAGCATTTTGATTCTATGTTACTTGACACATTTTCTTCAGTTGGGATGTTAATTCACAGTATTTCTTTTCTATGTAAATATCTGTAGGATTGTGCTACTCTGCTGGCATATGAGCAACCGCTAAAGTGCTCGGTTGGATATCTTCTAGGAGACTCTCAGCGAGAGATTGTGGCAGATGCAGTAAACGCAGTGATCTTATCGCAAAACCCTAATGTAAAAGACGCGAATGTTTGCTTGCATTCTTGTCTCGAGAGGCTGCTCAGGCAACTCACAGCTTGCTTCCTGGAGAGGAGGGCGTTAAACGGGGATCAAGGCGAGGCCTTCCGTCTACGCAGCATACTTTACAGTGGTAAGAAGGGTTAGCGTTTGCTGATACACGTGTAGCACAAAGGGATCATCATCCATATCTCACCCAACCAACCAACCATGTAAGTCACTAGTACAGCAAAGATTGTTCTCGGGGTGACTTTCTGTGTAAAATAATCGATTCATTTTCTCCGAAAACTAGCTGTGTTTGTTCTGTTGGCATTAGTCTCTCCACCCCCCACCCCAAACTTCCCAACACCCCCACAGAAGCGTCGAATCTTGGTTGGTACTTAGTTCTAGATGTTGCTCAAAATGTCAGATAATTAAACATTGTAATCCAGAATTTCATGATCAGGGTTGAAGTTGTACAGGTTCCTTTTTCCGTATTTATTGTTATAAATTGTAACTTGATACTCTGGCTTCTGTTGAAAGATTATTTTCCTTGTTTTATGCAACTCGAAAAATATGCAATTGTGTAGGATCTTCAAGTCTAGTGACATAAAATGCAGCCACACAAGTGGATGTGGGCAAAATTTTTGGTTTTAGGTTATGATACTCTTGTTAGAGTTCATAATGGGTTAAAGAATCTTATAAAGAGTTGTTCAGTTTGGATAGAACTCGTTGTCGCTTTGTTTCATACCAACTATTTTTACGTTATAATTGTCACATACTAACTATTTTTATGGTATAATTGTCATATCATGGACTTGTTTCATCGTCACCGTTGCTTATTATTTTTATTTCTATGTTGTAAGAGCATCCATAGCAGTAGATTTTATTTGGTTTTTGGCTGACAAAACTATTTGGTTTTTAGCTGACAAAAAACTGATGCGGTATAAAATAAACTGATGTGGGAGGAAGTCTTTTGGCAAGATTTATTACTGCAAAAAATGGATTTTGTCAAAATTAATAATAGTTTGTCAGCTTTTTGTCCTTTTTGTTTTTTCATTTTGTTTTTTTTTTCTTTTTTTCTCTATGCTTCTGTCAGATGTGTAACCTAAAAAATCACTACTACCATGAATATTCTAAGCACATTTCTTTTTGGACCAACCAAGCAGGGTCACTCTAAAAAAATTATTTTCAATTACTATTTCTATGTTGTGAGAACACTTTTTGGGACCATCAATACAAAACGGATCATTGTGAAAAACTATATCGAATTAGGAACCAGAGTCCTTGACACCCCATCCTATCCTCCATTAAAATCTTATCAAAATAGGAAGGAAAGCTCAAGAAAACTCACAAACCATGCGTGTGAAGAATAGATGCATTGTCAAGAAAATCAACAATTTCATTTTTGCTTTTTATAGACATGACCAACCTGATTTTCTTTTAACTTTGCACGCTTTGAGTAAATTTAGTATATTCTCATTAGACAAATCACTTTCTTCCTGTTGAGCCTATAATATATAAACATAAATGTATAATCCAACTACCAACTTAGTCTTTTAGTTGAGATGGAACACATGGTTCAATTCTGCCACACTTAACATAATTATTATTATACCAATTTCTTGATTTTACAAAAATTTTGTGCCTTCAGTTAACACATTATATATGTACCTACAGTTAACAATTTCTATACATATAAACAAATACGGAGTAACTTGATAATTGCTACACATAATATGATAACTACATGTATAGAAACTGTTAACTGCAAGTACAGAATGTGTCAACTACCAATACAAAATCTGAAGGTTATTAGGTAGACCTTGGTCCATAATAAAATGTGCACATGATTATGCAATTAGGTGGAATAAGATTGATAAAAAAGTGGTGAATTTTCAGGTGTTGTCCATGTAACATTCTAAAAGTAGACATAGGAAAGAATGAAACGTGTCGGATGGTTGTTAATTTGCCCACGTAAACTGCGCTATCTCCATCTATCTCTTCTCACTTCTTCTTCAAAGTTCAAACACAGAGACATGGAGAAAGAGAGAGAGAGAGATCGAGAGCAAATGCAAAATTGAAGATAAGAAAAGCGGGGCTTTCACCATCTCCGCCGGAAGCCCCGCCCCGCCACGCCTCGCCTCGCCACCGTTTTTCTATCTGGTAAATCTCTGTTTGGGCGTATTGCTAGATTTCAATCTTTCGTATGAATGTGGATTTATATTCTTGTCCATTTCGTGAAATTTCACTCACCCTTTGGAGTGTTTATCCGATTGTGCAAGAAAGATGGATGAAAGAGGAAAATGTGAGAGAAGAATAGACTTGAATATATAGAATCACCATCGGCTTCTCATTTTGATTGAAACACAAAAAAGTTTTGTTTTTTAATCTGTCCAAATGCCAATTCACCCCCCTATTGATCCATTTGTTTTATCTATAAGAATGTGGTGATTATAACCCAGCTCAATAACCACAAGATTCTAAGTTTGATTCCCGTGAAACCTATCTATCTATTGGCTTTCTTGGTTATTCCTAAGTTTGTTTTCCCGAAAGCTGTTTATTGACTTTCTTGGTTTGAATTTGGCTTCAT
>CM008335.1:11628423-11639697 GCA_002525835.2 Ipomoea batatas | reverse complement strand
AGGGTTATAGTTCATTCCCCAACTCAAGTGTTAATGCATCAATAGAGCAATACACCTAATTTAACCCATTCTTCCCAATAGATTTTAATCCTAGTTTAATCTAGTTTTTCCTTTATATCTTTATTTCCAAGGTTACCTATTAGTTGTTAATATTTAATCCTTCTTATGGTTGCTTGGATCCTTATGGGTTTCAAGACTTTAGTGACTAGATTTTAGGTAATTAATCCTTACGTGCCATAAACTCCAATCCTCGTGGTTCGACATTACACCCATTTTCACACTCCCGCTCACATTGCATCAGTCAAACCAACTCTTTCTTCTTTACTTATTTTCTTTAGTATTTTTACTTATTTTTAAATTTGATTTTTTGTGTTTAATAGTACTTTTAATGTAGTTTCTAAATATATAAATTTTGTATAATAATACTAAATTTAATATTATAAAAAATTGGATTAAAAATAATTTCAGTCAAGCCTCGTTAACCGAATCAGACACATAAAATGGGACGGAGGTAGTAATAGTTAATATGCATAATACAGCTTCCCAAATGGGACAAATGGAGGGAGTTACCTTGGAAGTCGATGCCTAGCAATATTTTGTTCTGTTTTTAACAGTGTAATACATTGATGTTGGTACGAGGTTAAAAATAATTAAGAGTTATATTATATTGACTCCCTATCTCTATTTTCTTACTTTTACTTTTTTTTTTTTATGTGACAAAAGATGATAAGTTATTTTTATCATGTGAGTCTAAAAGGAAATGTCAACGTCAAAATTTTGAGAGATTAAGTAAAAATTGATAGTAGAATTTGGGAATAGTAGTATTTTTCTAAATATAACGGTAGATCAGGCTTGCCAAATGCTAATCGAAAGATTTGAAGTTAGGGCTCCCCAACCAAGTTGGTTGGACAATTGAGTGGATAATCATAAGATTATTACAAGTTCAGCTCTTCTTGATTTGAATCTGTTAGTTATGAGCAGGATAGATTGATTTACGCTCGTCTCGTCCTTTGTTGGTTAAGGTCACAAAGCATGCTTCAATTACTAGGCACCTTCAGGTAGTAACTGCGGACTTTCTCATAAATCAAATAAAGATTTGAGATTCCATCTTCTATTTCCAATTACACTGCATATACTTCTTATTATATTTGTATGTTTTTTATATTGAACTTGTTTGATAAATGGCGTTTTGATAAAGCTTTGGCGAATTTGATCCCTTTAACGGTTTGACAAAATCAAAAACGTTAAAAACTTCACAAACACTGCAATTTACAGCTTTTGGCATTGGCGGTTTGCCAAAAAATGATTTTGTTTATCGTAATGCACCTCCCAAAGTGACCATGAGTCGTGAGGCTCCCTTTCAAGGGAGTCTTATGCTCCAATTTACTAAACATCTATCTATAAACTACTAAAATCATCCACCAGTCAAAACTGCTAACACAATTGGATAATCGCTAATCACCAAACAGGGTCATTGTAACGCAATATTAGTGATAGTAGACGGTTCACTTTTTATTTTTCTATATCTTTTATCCCATAGTAAAGAACACATGACGATGGTAGTTGGAGCAATATTTAGAATGCGTTTATTAATTAGATAATTTTTTTTGAAATAAAAAAACTATAGAAATGAAGACTTTATACTCTATTTTCTTTTCTCTCATTTTCCATTTCTCTTATCTAAATGAAGTTTCTCTTCTATTAATAAATGCACTCTAATTTGTGAAAAAACCGTCTATCTATTAATTCTTCAAACGTAACTGAATGGTACCATTAAAAAAATACCAGTCCAATATCAATCTAATCTACCAACAACACCAACCTTACCTAATAAAATCAACAACATAATTTAGAATTGCATAAAAATGATACACACACTTAAACGTTTATTTAAATAAGAGATTCAGATACCAACCCGACTATCCAATTGAGTACTTGACACAACCTCTATGGAGATGAGGAGTTAAAAAGTCATGGAATCCTATTTAATACAAGTGTAGAAGGTAGGCATGTTTTGTGGGTACTAAAACCTACCTGTCAATTCAGTTCATGTGGCCTTATTGATTGTGGCTATGAAAATTCAATCATGTGAGGCCCCTGTACTTATATTGTCTGTTTAAAGTAATTTTGACTCTAAGATTTCAGTTAGGGCCACTTACTAATTAAATTTTTATTTTTTATTTTCCAGATTAATTCCGTGTGCAAAGAGCACACGGATCCCTTTTAATCACAAGAGTCAACAGCCCTGATTAATTTCACTTTTTCTCCCTTCTTTTTATGGATTATTATTAAAAAATATTACCGGTACTCCAGAAAATATATACTTTGATCACGTAATTTATGTTAGTAGGGTGAAAGACAATTCCATGTCAATCACAAGAGAACAATGTGATACGCCAACGGTCATGATTAATTTCGCTTCTTTCACTTTGCTCCATTTGTTTTCTCGAAATTTATGCGGTTGAAATAGAGAAAAAAAGGGATAAAATGATACTTCTCATCATTAAATTATATGAAAATAATACTTTTTGATCCTCAATTATATTTATTGTCACTTTTTGTTGCTCAATTTGTGCGAAGTGATTTTTTCCGCATTTGAGTTCTATTACAGTTGGGTTAAAAAATCACTTTACAAATAATTAGGGGACGAAAAGTGTTATTTTTCTGTAATTCACAAATGAAAAGTGTTATTTCTCCTTTAAAATAAAATACTATTGTACTCTCGAAAATATATACTTTTGTCATGTAACACATACGCCACATGAAAGAGAAAGAGAAAGAGAAAGAGAAAGAAAAAGAAAAAGAGTAGAAAAAAGTGTCACATTTTAAAAACACTAATTAATCCATTATCAAAGAGCAAGAAGTAAAACGCAATACAATTATTATTATTATTAATTTTTTATTATTAGTATTATTTGGATGACGAGAATAATTCACAGTTACTATTTAAGATTGCATGTGTACGAGATAAACTCACTACTGTGAAATAAAATTGTAAACTACACAAGATAAATAAACTGCAATAAAATTTTTTTTTGTAAGAAAACATCGAGTTCAATAGCAATAATAGAACTCGTCACTTTATTATTATTATTATTATTATTATTATTATTATTATTATTATTATTATTATTTATTGATTACTGTATTTTTGGATCACATGGAGATGTGGAATATATTGGCACTGTTACAGCTATATACCGCAAAATCATATCCTGACATCTTTTGACCCCAAACATATCTAATCTGGAGGAATTTTTGGCCACTAGCATATGGAATTTCTATTTTTGACTAAATAACCATTTTTTGTATGTAAGAGACATCTACTTCTTTCTTCATTTTACAAGAAACATAATATGACTTTGAGATTAGTTCGTTAGATCTCTATCGAGATCCAGTAATTTTAATTATTTTATATATAAACTATTTAATTTTTATTAATAATAAAGTGTCCTTTATAAATCGTTAAAGTTACCAACAAAATAGAATTATATATTAACTCTTCTTTGAATTGTTCAATCTCATTAGCATATAATTGATAATGGTATACTCACGACTGTGAAAGTGTAAGGCTAATTTGGATTAAGATCGAGTTAGATCCGCATAGTTTGACTCTTACTCGAAGGTACGCTAATCTCACATTGACATACAATCCGCTTAACGACTATTCCAAGCTATTGCGGTAAAAACAAAATGGAATATTAACATGAGTATTAAATTTTAACAATTTATATTAAAACTTGATTATTTATAAAAGTTTATTATATTTGAATGTTTTAAAACAGTTTACTTACACACACATATGGGTTCAAAGCTCTCGGGACATAACTCAGTGGTCAAAAGCATGAATGTAAGTGCAATATATATCCAACATTTACTGAGGCATATCCAGTGATTTACCCGGATTCGATCAAATTCTCAGTAAGGGAGGATCTCATACCCAAATTCTGTATCACTGAGGCATATTCAACGATTTACCTGCCTGAATTTTAGATGGAGTTACATGTATTTTTTCTGATAAGTCACTATTTAAGAGTGTGCACGAATAAACCCCATTCTTATGTAAGTTATATTGTGGATTCTTATTACTTTTGTACTAAAGGTTTTCAAATTAAAGGTGCCATTTTGTGCCGAATTTTGCTTATCTTTCACTCTGTAAGTTCAACAACCAAAATCAAAGTCAAAATATGATAGTTGAATTTGCAAAAAGTTGAATTCAATGCTATAATATGTTCTGGAATGGAATGCTAACAATGGTACCCACGAACCCCTTCATCAACTTGCATGCCTGGGGCACAAACAAAACAGATATTTTTCATAATTATAAAGTGTATACATACCCAAATATCTTGTAGTCGATATTTAAAATGCAGATTGGTTCAAATTAAAGAATAAAAATAGAGCGAAAAAGAATAGGATTACATAATATATCGAATAGAGAATTAATAGAATAAGAATGTTATTATAATGTTTAATTGGGTTATGTGATTACATAAAAATTTATATTCAAATATCTTATTAGTTGAGGACTGAGGTACAAATTAAGAGAATATATATAATATAGCTAAATAACAAAAGTGTTCATACTCAAAATAATTAAATTAATATATAACACAACTAGAAAAGTGCTCAAAATAATATATACAAAATTTTTTAATCTTTATAATTTTTGGTTGCTTTTACATCAATTTTTAATTTGTCGTTTCTCAATTTTGCATTCTTTGTTTTTTTTTCTTTCTTTTTTAATACTATTGACTCTGTTACAATATAGTATATGTTATAACTACTTTTTTAATTTACTGATTTCCTATATGAAAGAGTCACTCTATACCACTAGGCCACAATATTTTGGCCTAACATTTGTTTTCTAAAATCTCTATTTTTAATTTCCGATATATATTTCTCCACCATTTTTTTTAAAAAAAAATTCTATAGTTATTTTCTGTTAGGTCTGATAAATAGAACCTTAATCTTCATTTCTCTCAAATATGACAAAAACAATATAAAATATTCATTTCACCTATATGCGTTAAACTCATCATGACTTTTGATGATTATGCATAATGATTACCATGCAAGAAATGTTTATCATATTTGAATTATTGTAAATATAAATATTATTAATAGCACTCATGAATTCAAATCCCAGCCAGGTTAATATTTTCTTTTAAAAAATATTTACTTAATACACCTACAAATAATCTCTCGGATATCATTGTATCTATCTTATTTGCTATCCAATTATGAATTTTACTTTTTCTTTCAGTTACTTTTCAAAATATTTTTAACAATACCAAATCAAAATTAACATAGAAGATTGAATTGTAAACGATTTGGGAAAATTTTCAAATTCATAATATAAAAGTGAAAAAAAAGGTCAATTAGGCCACTAATCTACACATAAAAAATACAATTAGGTTACTAAATTAGAAAAAAAAAAGGGTGTAATTTCTTTGTTTGAACAAGCATAAAATTGTGAAATTACGCCCGTTCTACCAATTACTTGTAGATTATCATACTTACGTGACATTTTAAAAAATAATTATATATATAATCCTAATCATATGAGAATCATTCCCCATGTGAGAATGTGTGGACGAATCCAAACCATTGATCGGCAAGATCTGATGGATGGGAATTGAAGTAAAAAATGAGCAAGGTCATTTTCATAAATATTATAAATTTTTAAAATGAGCAGGGTCTTTTCATAAATATTACAGAGTTTGTTTATTTTGAATTGTTATATCTACTAGATCAATGGTTTGGATTTGTGCACATGTTCTCACCTAGGACATGGTTCTCAACTGATATATTTTAACTTTACACTTGCAATTTTTTTTTTTGGCAAATTTTTAAACAATTGTCCATAAAAGTAACATTACCATCATCAACTTACAAAAAAAAAACAAAAAATCACTAGAACTTTTTATTTGATCTAAAAGACATCAAAGATCGATGGAGCTCATCTCACAAATATGGGAGGCAGAACTCCGTCTCCTAGTTGAAGACGGAGCTTCATTCGTTTTCAGATAAATTTCTGACGAAGTTCCATTGTTATATATAAAAGTTTCATAACAATTTGTTAAGAATAAAAATTTTCTTTAATCATCAATTTTTTAGAAATAAAAATATTATTTTAAACACCAATTTTGTTAATAATAAAGATAAATGTGCTAACATGGACCATTAATTAATTTGTTAAAAAATAATATAAGAAGCTTTAAGAAAAAGTCACATAATCTGGTCACTTACAATATAATTATGAGAACATGCTATTTGGGTATGACGTATGATTTTCATTTGTTTAAGAGATTAGTTGCATTGCTTTCAGTTTTAATGACTGAATTATATTTCTACGTATATTTTGTAAATTATTTTTCTTTTATTTTTATAAAAATGTTCAAACTTGTCATGCTCGTCGGTCCAAAGTTTCCAGAAAGAATGGCGGATTTCCCTCGACCTATAAACAACATCTTTTAATTTCAGAAGAAATTAAATATATATAGTATGGTAGGATGAGATATAGTATACACAGTTTGGATTAGTTAAATATATAGAAATGAGAAATCCGATGGAACAAAGGAATTGGGAACGCAAAACCAAACTCTATGATTGGTGTTTGATAGTGTGATGAGGTAAAAGAATAGAAAGACATCATGTGACATGTTTGGAGGGTAGGTAACCAAATCACTAATAAAATAATTAGTGGAAGAGATGAGAAGAAAATGAAATGAAAAGAAAAGAAAAACAGTTGGTTAGTTAAAGGTAGGTGGGTGGGTGGAGTCATGTGCTAATGTAGTGTGGAATTGGATTCCAACATTAATGGGAATAAATATAGGAGAATTTAGGCCAGCCAAACATCACCTCTTTTTCCAAGAAATGCCTAGTTGGATTACATGATCATCCTACCATACCTAGCCTACCCTATCCTACCTAGCTACCTACCTTCAAGCCCTTTGCTTCAATATAATGTTTTGTCAACATATACTTTTTTTTTTTTTTTTCATTTTTTAATAATATACTCCAAATCTAAAAAGTGTTGTTGGGTGACGGCTTGAAGTGTTGGGCTCAGTATCTTATTATTGAAGCGTAGCGTTAACTGTTATATATAGAAGTATAAAGAAATGAAGTTACATATTCGCTACTATATACAATTTTTGACGTAATAGTTAGGGACTTATCATGACAAATGTGTTTAGTAATTATAAAAACGATATATTTTCTAAAAGTAATCGGAGTAATGTTCTCCATTTTTTTTAGAGATTGGAGAACAAGTTAGACAACTTGAAGAAGTGAATCAAAGGAATGGCTGAACTCTGTCTACCACCATCGATATTTAATCAATAGGTGGTGAATAAATTGATATAGTACCCACGAATAGTAGTCGACCCTTCGAATGGTAACTATAGCCCGCAAGGCCAGTCCCCTTGTGCACAATATAGAGCCTCTATGCTATACAATTCATATATATAGTGGTACAAACCTAATCCCCAAACCAATGCGAGACAAGCGATTTTACAAAGTCTTTCCACCTTCATTTCCAACTCAAATGAGTCTACTTTAATTTGAGAATTAATTTCTCATTCACCTATTATCCGTTTTGAGCATAAAATATATCAATTTCTTCGTCTCAACGAAGAACCCGAATCCACTTTCACCCGACTCAAGTCGGAAGTGGACCCTACATATATTTGTACTACAAAATAATCACTTTCTATGCCATTTTATGCTAAAAATTCCATCATTTTCTAATCCAAATTAGTATTTATAATTCTTAAAATGAATTTGAAAAATCAGATAATTGAAGGAAACCGACCCGAAGATTATATTCAACGCAATAAAGTAAAATTTAAATGTATTTTTTAAATAGAAATTCTATAAATCTGAGTCTCATGAATGCATGTTACTCACATTATATTGTTTGTTGAACAGGCAAAGTCCATGGAATAAATACAAATTCTATGGAAAATGCCCTCTAAAGTCTCAAAAATATTGTTTTTTTTCTTTATTTTTGTGACAAAAAAATCAGTGTGCAGAGTTCAAACACTTCACACACATGTCTAATTCATCTAGCTTTCTGTATGTACAAATGGTGAAAAAAAGTCAGCATAAAGTAGGAGGAAAAGTGAGAGCGATTAAGACGTACAGATCTTCTTACAAATCTTACGATGATAACGAATTACCTATATACAACCAACCTAATGTATGTACAATAAGACAAAAAGATGAGACAAAAATAATAGAAAAGTTGGTCAGACGGTTAACCCTACAAGGTTACGTTACAAGTTGACTCTCATTGGAACAATTTATTAATTTTCTTAGTTTGAGCAGTTTAGCTATGGACAGACTAGGGCTAATTTAATTATTTATCGATTAGGGCCACAATGTTATAATTAAGGTTTAACTTGTGCACACACTTAGATAATGGTTGCGAAATTCTCTCATCACCAAGATAAGATAAAAGATGTCCAAAAGGAGTGGTTGAATGGGTGGAGCATGACTTTCATTTTTGAAGGTCACAAGTTCAATCCTGGTTAATACCTGTCAATCAAACATATATTATGTAAAAGTGGAGTTTACACGGTGTATATATATAGATTTTTCTTGTCACAAAAAAACTGAAGAAGAGAGAGAGAAAAAAAATTAAATAAAGAGAAATATAAAATATTTACGTAGTACGTGGTTCCACAATTTCGCAGGTTGACAATTACGTCGCACCACAATTTCCTTTTCATCTTTCTATTCAATTTTTAACACTGCCGCCAATAGAATAAGGAGACTCTTTGTGGATCGCAGTTTAGGTCAAATTACAATACTTATATATCTAAAAAACTTGAATCAGGGCGAAAATTGTGATGGATAAGGTATTATGGGAACATTTTCTTTCCATTATCTGATACAACTAAGCATGGTTTTAGAATTACATCTTGCTAAGAGTTTCCGAGTACAAGATTTAGAATGTGTCCCTTACTTGTCAATAGTTGTCATATTGTCTAATATTATATTAAATGAATATAACTGTTTCTATGTTCAATGTAATAGAGCTTGTTGCCCGCATGGACAACTTAGTTAGTCACATGGGTAAAATTTAGGAAGAAAGACCAGGAATCAAACTATCACTAGCAGTCGTAGTTGAGCAACCTCTCAAAGTGGGGGCGGGGAGGGGGGCTTGTGCACACAGTAAGCAAATATCTAGTCGTGAGGGGGTTCCTTGTGTGCACAGTAAGCAAAGGTCTAGCCTTAGGGTCAGTTTTTTTATTTTTTTATTTTTTTTTATTTTTATTTGCGTGGCCTTGTGCTGGTAAATAGTGAGGCTCTATCAAAGTATAAATAAACTGCGAATTAAAGAAAAATTGCAAAAAAAAATGCGAAAACCTAATTTTGGGCAAATATAATTAGAAATACATATACTAACTATTAGGCCAGTGCTTGACTAGGGGCCCTGTTGCCCATCTTGCACGCCCTAAAATCCGGCCCTGATATGCATGACTTACATCATGCCAGATGCTCTGTTGGGTTAGGGCATGGTAGTCATTGGGTTGGAGATTTAACCTTTTGGGAAGAAAAATGTAATAAAGCTCGTAATAACTATCATGCTCGCTCTCCTCATTAAGTGTCAATCCCCTTTCATAACTTTGTTCCTTTAATAAGGTGGTGCTGCTTGTGATAAAAATTTGTATAAGACTATCTCACGTGATCTACATAAAATTATGGACCACATATACAATAGAAACATAGAATTGTAATGTATAGTACAATCATATTAGAGTATACATACATCTAACATAAAAGACAAGTTTAATTAGGTGCAGATTCAAAATTTGGTATGCATGTAAATGGGTATTAATTGTAGATGTGAAGAAAAAGCCAATTGAAGGGAAATAAAGAGGGTGCATGCATGCATGTGCATGGACAATAAACATATATAGCACACAGATATAGTAATAAGAAATTAGGCAGGTGGGAGTGGGCACGTTGCGTTGGATCGGAGCATATGGGGATGGCGTGTGGGTGTAGTCGTCTTGGCGTTGGTGGTGTGTAGATGGGGTAACAAACACATGTTCTCAGCCTGCCATGCCCATCTTTACACCCATTGCTGCCTTTTTCAGTTTTTTCTTTTCTGCTGGAAAGGAAAACCTAAATAGAAACATTATTAGTGTCTCTAGTATTGGTTTGGTGGATGAAAAGTACAATTTACTTACAAGGTATTTAGTTAAAAAGAAAGAATTAGGGAAGAAAAAACACTTAAAACTTGGTTCTTGACAAGATATTGTTTGATTCCTGCCACAAATATGGGGTTTGTGTTTGGGTTGGGCTCCCTTCAAACACTGAATGAGAAGAGTCACTTAATTAAAACTTGTTTCTAGCGGCAGGATGAGGCTCGATTCCTGTCACTAACATTGGGCAATCGTTATATCCTGCACCACGGTGCACATAGCAATGTACACCCAGATTCCAAAACGACGTCGTTTCGATGTTAGTGGATGCGGACGCGAATGACTCCAAGGAATTCATTATCTATAATACACATAATCATTATCTAGAATACACAGAACGTTTGCCTATAATACACATAATGTTTGCCCAGAATACACAGAATATTGACACAAAATACAGAGAACTCATCCTCCTAACATTCGAATGCACAAACACATCACAACCTGTGTTAATAACATGAAAACACAGAATATTGACACAAAATACACAAAATTCATCATCTTAAACATTCGAATGCACAAACACATAACAACATGTGTTACTAACATGAATACACAGAACGGTTGCCTAGCATACACAGAATGATTGTCTGTAATACACAGAACGATTACCTAGAATACACAGAATATTAACATAAATACACAGGCCGACCGAAACGGAAAACGTGATTTTCAAAACAAGGGACGGTTAGTTTACAATGTTCAAAACGACGTCGTTTACGTACGTGGTGCACATTGCTGTGTGCACATTGCTGTGTGCACCACGGTGCACGGTATAATTTGCCAACATTGGGGGTATGGGTTTGGGTTGGGCTTGCTACCAACATTGAGAATTTGAGTTTGATGTACATTTTAGTATTGAGTCTAGAAAGAAAAATCCAAAGAAAACAATTATTGGCGTGACATTGGTCTATTGAATGAGTAGCTCACTTAAGACTTGCTTATAGCAACAAGGTCATAATTTGATTCCTGCCAAGAATATTGGGAGTTTGAGTTGGACTCCTTATGTGCCAAAATGTACGTACAATTTAGTAGAAGTTCGATTCTTACCACAAAC
>CM008335.1:11609902-11620532 GCA_002525835.2 Ipomoea batatas | reverse complement strand
CAGTTGAAATCCCCATGTGAAAATCATGTGTAATGCATTAGAATGGACCAATCTTCCTCGGTTGTCTAATGCAATGACGATAGGATCACCCCCGACTTGGAAAGTTGGAAAGCACTCGTCTTTAAGAAATCTTATGAACTCTGGTGCAATCCATTTTTGTGGATCCAATACACAATAGTAGTTGAAGCTACTCTCAGGCATTTGTATATGTTCCTCTAGATCATCATTTGCAATTGGAACCCAAATCATCTTTACTCGTTTGGAAGCATAAAAATATGCAGAAAATGGGAAATGTTTGCCGGATGATATTAACAATAGCACTCCCTCCCCTTGAAACAAATGTAATCCCATAGGCCTATTTTTATGTTCCTATATTTAGAGGTGATCACTGATCAGATCAAGTTTAGTATTTTACAAATATATGATAATAAAAGTAAGAACGAACGACGATACATACTCGCATCCTGATGCCGTCAAGAATTGGCTTCTCTTTATCATTTTTGACATTGAATATTAATTTAAGAACTTCCACAATATTCGAAGAATTCTTAAAAGCATTTAACAATGCCTGATAGTTTTCTTCTGTCCTTTTAGCCTCTACATACACAAAACTATAATTAATCTCGTTGTTATTCTTCGAACAATGTACATGCCATTAATTTGTACTAAAATCCATCAAATTACTGTGGTTTTTTATTTAATAAATTATTCCAATTTTCACCTGCTTTAGAAAAATTATGAATCATTTGACTGAAAAACAAAGTTTGACTTGGAGAAAAATTGTAATTTATGTCTCTCACAAATATGTCAATTATCAATTTCACACTTAAATTATAAGTGGTGTAAATATTGTTGTTCAATTTTCAAAATGTAACATATATTGCCCCTCCCTTAATAGGAAGAAGGGGAAACATTGATGTCGGTGGAAGGAGAAAATATGAAAAAAGAGAAATGGAGGAAAAAAGCGTGGTCTTCGAACAGGAAAAACGACAAGTAACCACATTTACACCACTAATAATTTAGGGGATGAACAATATATGTTACGTTTTGAAAATTAAGAAGCAACATTTGCACAATTAATAATTTTAAGGTGACATTGATAATTGACATATTTGTAAAAGGTATAAATTACAGTTTTTTCTCTGACTTTTTAAGTCAATTTATAATAACTTCAGAAGATGCAATATAAATTATATATTTTATGTAATTACACATTAATTATAAGCATTGCGTAACTATATATTAAAACATTGAACCAACCTAGTGCTTGGTGGCTAAAAGTCATTATCTCTTTGATTTTGGTGGATGAATTGGAAAGCTCATTTAGCTGCTTTTGGGACCTGAAAAAGAAAACAATGCTAATTAATTAAAAAAATAAGTATAAATAAATAAATTAATTAAACGTGTCGTTGACTCGTTGTGCAGTGTAAAGTGTAAACTATTGTATTGAAATATTTTCTACTTCGTATTGTTTAGATAAATTTTTATATATTTATATGAGATATTATAATTAATTATTTAAGTATTATTGTATAAATTTGATTTGGGTAAGAGTACCTTATAAAAAGTTAAATTAAATGGCCTTACTTGAGGTCCAAAATATAATGACTAGCATAAGCAACAACAGATCTTGCTATCCAATAATTAGTCAAAATCACTGATGACGAATCTTGAAGCTCAATTGTAAGTTTCGTGAGGTCCAAGATTGATTTTATTGAGTCGTCAATGACTAATCTTTCATTGTCGGAGGAATGCATTGACTTTAGACTTTGCTTCAAAATTTCCAAGTTGAATGTCAATCCTCTTCGATGGCACGATTGTGATGCAACTTTAAATTTTCCACAGATGATCGCAAATGATGCAACCATCGTCACTACCTTCGTGTGCCATGGATACATTGATAGCAAACTCAGTAGATGAATTGCTATTGAGTGACTATCAACATTATTTAAACAACTACACACTATCTGAAAATGAAAATGGAATAATTTTTTATAAAAAAAATAATAATTTGAACTCATATTACTAGCTATGATAAATGGGACATTTATAGCATACCTCAAAGACGAGATGTAATACATGGAATGGTATCCCCTTTTGAATGTGCTCTTGTAGCTGTAACTTGTCTTTTCTTGCTTCTCTTGGAACCTAAATTCATATTCCATTTGCATAAAGTGTGATGAAAACTAGAATGAAACTATTCCAAAATGGAATTGTTTGTAATTAAATTTTGAGTAAGCATTTATGTTTTGTAATGCATTTATGTGATTGTGTGATAAAATTAAATCATTATAGGCGCATGCAATGGTATTTTAAAAATGCTTTAGAGATATGGATGTAAATGATGGGTAAATTAACAAACCGTATTCAAGTTGAAAATGTCTTCCACAAAATTGAGAACAGAAGTTGCATTGACATCTATTTCACTGTTGAGATTATGCGTAGCTTTTACTTGTTCCACGATGATCGTCTCATCAATATGAATTGCTTGTTTTTGTGAAGTCATTGCCTTTGATAGATAAAGATCTTGGTTTTGAATGTCTGACAGATATACGAAAGAGAATTAGTTGCTTGTTTGGATTGATTTTAATCATGATAATTTTCATATTATTTCTATCATATTATTTCTACAAAGAGTATATCAATTCAGCTCGTATATAATATATATAGATCAATTATGTGAAAACACTACTTCAATAAGTTACTTAATTCAAAACTAGGTAGCTTTATCACACATATATTATTGCTTTCAGAAAGATGAATGAGGAATTAATATAATAACTCACCTATATTGATGACAATGGAAGAGAATGTAAGACTGCTGCTGCCGATGAGAATCTTTGTCTTGTTGATTCCAATCCACACAATATAATAAAATAACACTTATATATATAGCATATGAATTCAAAATGTGTAGAAGAATGAATGGCTCCAATACTTTTCTTAGAGCAAGGCAAATAAGAGAATCATATGGAGAAATGCTTTACTTTCATTCTTTACAAACTCTCTTCATCATCACACTTCCTCCCTGCGCCCATCATTTATTTATAAAAATGAATTAGAGTTAATACTATCTGGGGCCCTCCGTGTATACTCGTTCTATGTTTAGTTCTAAACTTTCTAATTGATCATCCGTAGGCCTTTGACTTTCAAATTGTTACTATCCATGGTTTAAGTTAATTAACCATCTATGATTTTTCAACTATTAAATTTTAGCCAGCCATGGTCCTTCTAGGAGGACCGTACCACACCTGGTTAAATTTTGAAAGTTGAAGGAACATAGTATTTAACTAGGACCACATATGGTAACAATTTAAAAGTCCATGGATCACGAATGGTCAATTTGAAAGTCTAGGACTAAGCGTGATAAAACCAGTACACTTGGATGACCCCATATAGCATTAATTCAAATGGATAATTAATCACAATTACTTAACGCTTTGCTTGTTATATTATATATATGCTAAATTCAACATATCATATGAGAAAAAGCCCCTATACAATGTCGATTAATATCATCCTTTGGTTGATTAACAGTTGAAAAATAATGAAAAGAAAGTGGGAAAATGTGGTGGCATATATTTTTATAATTATTATGGCAATAGAGAAACACTTGATAGTTTATCGGCAGATACAAAATAGTGCACATCTTTGAATGTACTATTATAGATATCGGGTGCACTATCAATTATCCGCAACTGCACTATCAAGCAATATAATTTCTAATGCACCATGATAATTACGAAAATGTCATTGCGTTTTTTCTAATTCTAACTTTTAATCCTCAATTATTCTAGATGGACGGTTAAGATTAACCCTAAACGATTATTGCATTACTTATTCTTGAAAAATAAAAGACATTTAAAAAATAAATAAATAAAAGACGAACTCTGCAGGATATTACACAATTTTATTTGTCTACAATTCTAATAGCTAAGCTTTTTAGACTCCTAAACAACGAAAGGAACAAAGAACAATGGCAAAACATGAAAGATGTAGGTAAACATGGCTTTATATAAAGGAGGATTCCATGATGAATAAGCAATGCAACCACTTTTCTACTTTGCCCAATCTTCATATATGTTTGCTTTATCTATTTACTCACACTTTCTTTATTGTTACGCTTAACTACACTTTTTTTAACATTTAATTGTAAACATTCAGTATATAAATTGTGAATATTTAATATGTAAATGGTGTATTTTAGACTCGAGTTCACATTGCAAGGTAGACCCGATTTCACAGAATAATTTCTCCATACAATTATATCCATACAACACAATTAAGCCCATAATTTGAATAACTTGTCATGGAAATGACGTATCTTATATATAATGGATCTGAATTCAAAATCTGTAGAAAAATAAAATGACTTTAATTAATACTTTGCTTCAATTCATCACAAAGTGATTCCCGCCAAATAGTTTAGTGTTGCTTCCAACGGTCAGTTCTTATATCGTGGACCGCGGTCCCAAAACGACGTCGTTTTAGTAAGTGGGAGACGGAGCCCCGTAATTGACACTACAGTTCATTCCAAAAGATACTGCTTTACATTTGTTTTGATATTATCGAATGAAACTGTAGTTATATCAAAATGTAACTGTAGTTGTGTTGAATTGTAACTGCAGTGTATATGAAAAGATACTGAATAACAGTTTCACATTTGTGTTTGATATTATCAAATGAAACTGTAGTTATATCAAAATGTAACTGTAGTTGTGTTGAAATGTAACTGCAGTGTATATGAACAGATACTGAATAACAGTTTCACTTTTGTGTTTTTATATTATCGAATGAAACTGTAGTTATATCAAAATGTAGCTGCAGTTGTGTTGAAATGTAACTGCAGTTGTGTTGAAATGTAACTGAAGTTGTGTTGAAATGTAACTGCAGTATATATGAAAAGAAAGTGAGTGGCGCGAATTCATCCGTCTGTTTTCATTAATCAAAACGACGTCGTTTTGGGACCGCGGTCCACAATGCATTGTGGACCACGGTCCACGATATAATTTGCGGGGTTCAACTTGCAATTTAATGATACACATAAAAGGGAAATAAAAATTGGTGGCTTAATTAGGGAGAGTCTAAAAGGAAATAATCAATTAAGATGTGTAACTAGAAGATAATTTATTATAAATTAGTAGAAGAAAATTATGTATATTAAAATAAATCATTACCTTGTATAGTTGGAAATATTTTAGAAGCCTAATTATTATAGATGTTATTAATATAGTATAAATAAGTCCATTGTATATGTATAATGGGAACCATAGAGAAATATGTTGTTATTCTATTCCTCTTAGTTATTTCTTGGAGCTCTCACATGCTCGAATTGTGAATTTGAAAATTTTTGTAACTTGAATACGATTATAAGTCAGAAGTCTGCTCGAAATGTTTCCTATTCATTACGGTCCTATTTAGGATCGTAACATTCAAATAGCTATGCAGTGAAAGTGAGTTGCAATCCAAAATATATATTCAATAATACAATTTGGGTTGGACTCTTTATGCGTGAAAGTGTTGAGTTTTGATTGGACTTCTTGTGCACAAAAGTATACAGTTTGATGTTGATCCTCAAAGATAGATTAACTATATTTATCTTCTCATTAATCTATGAGCGGGTTCATAGATTGTAAGATACAGTCCAATGAAACAAGAAAAACTATCTCAATGGCCTATAAAGTTGTATCCATTGTGATTAATACGCTATTGAAACCCAAAAAAAAAAAAAAAAACACGGGCTACCCAAGTCTCATTTTCAATTATTCAGTGTCCTGTCATTATTGCCCCTAATTACAAGAGTTTTTTTTTTTTCAACAACATATAATTACATTATCATATGTTTACATTATTGAATGGGAAATCAAGGTGTGGAGAGTATATATGATTATTTGCCAATTAAGTTGCTTGGTTTCTTCACTTATATATCCTCCTTATGTGGCATACATTTATGATTTATGTGATAATCTTCCCCTCCAACTTGGATCATTTAGGTAGCCACTAGTGGATTATTTTCAAACTTTATACGAGTGTTAGACTACATATATGATGAGTTGTAGTTTTCGCGGTGGATGGAAAGAGGTAGGTGTTAAAACGGAAAGAAATTCCCGAGTATCGTTCTCAAAGGACGGCAAGGAGGAAATTTGAGCGGTAAGGGGATTAAGCACAAGAGTGTTTAGTGTTTGAAAGCTAACCCAAACATAGTAAGAAATGCGCATGAAACATCATGAAAATAAGGAACAAAACGTTTGAAACAATCAAGTGGAAAGGAGGATTTGGATCTTGCAACTCATATAGGTATCCTTGATTTCCTATGATATTAGGCTAGCAACATTTAGATAATGAAAGTGAGACAAGGTCACCAACACCACAGCCACTCTCGTGGTCAATGGACTCACTCCTTAGACCGTAATGTCATCCTTGTGATCACTAGGCTAGAAGAGGCATTTTGTCAAACACGTTATGTGCCTCTAGTCTTCCACTCTCCCTTTTCTCAAAGGTGAGAGGAAAATGTGTTAGGCTAGGCTAAGGAGTAACTCTACTCTCATAGATGAGACTCCTTCTCCAAACACCTCTCATATAGGTTGATCACCCCTACACAAGAGTCAAAGTGGATCACCACTCACACAATCAAACTCATAATCAAGCAATTGCAACCTAATTGATCCATTCAAAGCTCAAGAACATCCATACAACATTGCTCAATCCAAATCCACAAAGATCTACCTAATCATGCTTGGAATTGAAATAGCAAAAGGTAAAAGTAATGACAAGAAATTAAAAGGAAGACTTAACTTGCAATTGAACTTTGATCTTGAACTTGAATGTTGATCTTAATCTTGCAACAATGGAATTATTCTCTAATTCTAATCTAAACCTAAGAATTGCAATGTGGAGTGAATTGGGAGAGATCTCTCTAGGCTAATCCTAGAGAGAGAAATATTCTAAGGTGTGGAATGAGGGATCTAAGTCTAAGTCCTCTGAAAATTAGCTCAATTCTCCTTTTAAACTTGCAAAAACCGCCCAACTTCGCGATGGACGCACGGCTGGACGCGTGTCCAGCATGCCTGCTGCTTCGGCTTGCGTTTGGACGCGGGGTGGACGCAGGCGTCCACCCGGGCGTCCATCAGAGAGCTCTCTGATTCTGCTGTTTTGGGACGTTGGACGCGGGCTGGACGCAAGCTGGACGCGCGTCCACTGCGTGTCCAAGGCGCGTCCAAGGCCTATTTTGCCTTCCAACTTCGGTTTGTAAACCTTCTCCGAAATATTGCCATTTTCCACCTTTTTGCACTTCTTTTTACTTACAAAACAATTAACAAAGCGTAGAACGGGGTTCTAAGACAATATGAAGCATTTTAAGGCAATTAAAGACTAAACCATTCATAAAAGCCTTAACTTGTATACTAAACGATCCACAAATAACCTTATAAAAGTGGTATCTTTTGCACTTATCAGTATACAAAATCATATACAATTATACATGTATTATTATATATGTAAAAATACAATAAAATTTAACCTTCATAGTAGAAGCGATACAAAATGGAGCAACCTCCCATCATAGTTGCATCCCAAATTGTTGTAGGCCTTAATTAGTTCCTGTAGAATTGTAATAAAGTGATTAACTCTTATTTCATTCCATACAAAATAGATGGTGTATATGACCATATAGATCTTGCCCACAAAAAGCGAAATCCTTCTTCACAAGGGCCCTTACATTCCGACCTAACAAGATTATAGCGAGGAATAAGTAACGGTGACTTAGTAGTTTAATAAGTGGGATGACCAGTGTTTGGTACTCTCAAACATCTCCACAAGAGGGTGAAACTCCCACACTACTACTAACATGGCTCAATCATGTATCATTGCACACAATTTACCACTCAGGAACTCATTCAAAATGTTATTTTAATAAAGAACCATCGTTTTCAAAGTGATATATATATGTCGCCACAACTCATTCAAAATGTCATTATGTCAAATTGTCAAATATATGAAATTATGATAGTTCAAAACAGTTTGTCATCTCTCGTGTGGATCATCTGATCCCCTACTATTCCGTACCACATTTTCTGTACCTAGTTTTCGTCAATCCAAAATTTTAAAAGTAAAATATAAAAAATTTACGAAAAAAAAAGAAAAAAAGTCAAACATGACAAATAAATATATTAAGTCAATATCAACCTTATTTATTACCTCAAAAGGAGTGGTCTAATCTTAAAAATTACGAGTTTGATTATTAGATACTGACGGACAGTAATCAGTTGCTTATAAGGTAGTTGGGCTAAAATCGTAATTATTATTGTATTGGTGTATAGTATCTATTGGATGGAGAACTGTAATTAGACAGACAAAATATAGCTAGCTAGCTTCTTTACACCACAATTAAACGCAATAACAAATTAAATATATGGAACATTTAATGAATATGACCGTGATTGAATTATATTGGTTCAATATGGATTTTTTTTTTTGAATGGAAAAACCAACACTTACTACTATATGAGGATGTGCATTAGGTAAACTTTACTCTTATGTAATAGCTTACAAACCACATAAGAGAGATAAACAGTACTAGAAAGATTTAGTAGTGGGATGAGCTCGACTGAAAAGGTGTTGGAAATAATCGAACTTGTGACCTTCAAGTACTTCATATTCCTTAATTGGTCACTATAAAATACCTTTAAGAAACTTAAATAGGACCCATGAAGTGTGAATAAGATGGTGCACCTTTCGTTCAACATAACAGACGTCTCTCTCTTTCTTTTAGTGACGAAAGTAATATGCAGTTACTATTCGAGAGTGCACACTAACCTTCTGATACTAATCGACAAAGGATCACAATAACATAAACCAGTCTAGTGTCCAAAGATCTCATGTTTACGCCTTTGGAATACATATATATTGAAAGTATGACTACTTATACTCCATGCATGTTCAAAAAATGCTTCCTAGTGATGCTCAATTCAAGGGTCAACCTCAAAGCATGAAAAATCAATGATTGAAAATCAAACAAAGAAAATTAAACAAATAGATAGCTTGTTAGTCGGTCCAATTAAGCTGTGGCTGTGCACGTTTTGATAGCTACCACATCTAATAGTCTATATTGATGAAGTAAATATAAAGTTTAATTTGACACTTTTATATTTTATTATCAAATTTGATTTTAATAATTAAATACTAGAATATAATAATATGATCCATTTTTTTAAAAATGAGATAATATTCTTGGAATAAACTTAGCATTAGATTAAGAAATTGTTGCCAAAAATTAGAAATTAGAGCTAATGAAAATCAATAATTGAAAATCAAACAAAGAAAATTAGACTATTCCCTTTTTTTTTTCTTTTTTTCTTTTTTTTTGGATTTTTGCAACTTTTGTGTGGGGTGGAGGAAAGAGGTTTGTTTACCAATTTTTGCTATCTCGCATTATCAAATTCAATTTTTTTTAGTAATCATAAAAGTCACTCTTATGCATGGGTCATACTTGTGTGAAACCGTCTCATTAATCCTTATTCGTGAGAGGGTCAGATCGGTTCAAATTAACATGCAAATGTCATACTTCTATGCTGAGATGTAATACTAACCAGGATTAAAATGTTTCTTACTTATAAGGGAAAATGTAATACTTTTGAGAAAAAATATAATACTTATACATTTTGATATAAAAGTATTATAATTTCCAGCAAAAGTATTACGGAGTACATGTTTCCTAATAAGTAATGTTGACAAGTGTTTGTTACTTATAAGGAAAATGTAATATTTTTGGGAAAAAATGTAATAATTTTAAATCAAAATGTAAAAGTATTATATTTTCTCATATAAGTGATAAACACTTTATTCCTAATTAATATTACATTTTAATTTATAAGTATTACATTTTTATCTTGACTTGACCCTTCTCACGGTGAGACGGTCTAACACAAATTACATTTTTATCTTGACTTGACCTGTCTCAGTGTGCGCGCTTGCAAATACAAATTACTTCATTTATTTTTCTTCATTATTAATTATTTAGATTTTAACTTTATTTACTACCAAACAAATTATAATTATTAGGTATTTAATTCTAAATTTCCAAATTACAATTTTGAATCTAATGCTTGAACCAATTGAGCCAGTTTTCTTAAATTCATATCTGAGAGGGGAAAAGTCCAATTCGTATATATCTTCTTTTGATCCATTCTTTCTTTGCATTATTTTAATCACACGGAACTCTTTCATTTCTTCCTATAAATAGGAACAAGTAGTTAGGCTAACATATTCAACAATACATACAAAAATTTCAATCCCATAAATTTACATTATTCGATCCAACAAGCTAAGGTGTAGAGAGCAAATATGGCCACCGTTTGCAAAGTTGGTTTCTTCACCATCCTTGTGTGTGGTACGCAGTGTATACTCAACACTTTGCTTAGCTTATATATATACATACATACATACACACATACATACATACATATATATATATTAATTTCAAGTTCGACTCCTAATGAGAGCAGCTCATTGGCTTTTTTAGTTTAAACTAGTTGTTTCCTTATGATCTTTTGTCGACTAGGATTACAAGGCAAACCTGGCCAAGACTATATATCAAGCTGTTAGCTTGTAACAACAATGTTACAAGTTTGAC
>CM008335.1:11531183-11564334 GCA_002525835.2 Ipomoea batatas | reverse complement strand
ACAAAAAATTAAATTTATAAATAATAAAAAATTACTAAAGAAAATAAGCAAAGAAGGAAGAGTTGGTTTGACCAATGAATAGTAAATAGGACAGGTAAAATGGGACAGAGGGAGTACATTATTTTTGTACTGAAGGTACATTATTTTTGTACTGTAGGTACATTATTTGATAGTATATATTAAATAATGTACCTTCAGTACAAAAATAATGTACCCTAAAATAATGTACCTTCAGTACAAAAATAATGTACTTTTTATTTTTGGTCCACACAGCTGTGTGGACCATGGTCCATGCAATAATGATTGAACTCAATAAAGTCAGGTTATGCTAGATTTTTATTAAATTGTATACTAGCTTATGTTGGGTTTATGGCATATGACCCATATCCTAAAGGCCTAATATTGGGCCCAATTCAAGATGGAGGATGATTCTGTCCAACCCAAAATGAAGCCTAAGCCAAAGAGGAAGAAACCGGGTACACATAGCCAAACCATGCTCTGGTAACGTAGCTTGGGGTAGAAGCACAACTTACAAAATATTGGCTAGAATAAGCATAGCCGCTGTTTGATTCTTCATTCCTTTTGGTTAAAAACAAGTTCGAAAATTTCTGAAAAAATGAGAAAAATTCAAAAATTAACCCACCAAAGGTTAAAAATAAGAGAAAATAAACCTACAAATGGTTAATATTTTCTGAGAAAAACAAGAGGACGAAGGAGAATATTTGGGTAGGTTGCAAGTACGAGTCGAGTTACACTCTCTCCTTAAAACCTTATTTACCGCCTCCCAAGGTGCTAGGAGCATTGCGGTCTAGGTTTCCCAGGATAAAACGTACAACGATTCTAACGTTTGAGCACTCAAACTTAGACCCCGGCGAACAAAAATGTGGGATGAACACAGATGGCTTGAAGGAAGGGAGGGTAGAGTTTCGAGAGAAAAGCTTAGTATTTTTTGAGTGTGTAAAATCTACTGCTCAACCTGAGTATATATAGTAGAGGAGAGGATTAATAGCATATTGAATTGATAACCGGTATTAAAATCATAGTGTAACCTCCATCCACTAAAAAGAGATTAACTCTGCCACTAACAGGAGATTAACTCTGGAAATAAAGGTTTGAATTAATATGAAATCAATTCCGTAATGTGAAGAGTTAGTCTCCTGAACAATCACTACGACGGAAGTGAATCGTTTGACTTGAGTCTCCTGCGAGAAGTCATTCTGAGTTACATGCGAGAGGTCGCTTTCAGTCGCGTGCGAGAGATCACTTTAACTCGAACTTCCCATTTGCGAAGCGGATAGTGGTTTTGAGATGGAAAACAAATACGAAGGGTAGGCATAACTTAGCCTGCAAGGCTAGCCATTTTCACATAAGACATTCGTGCCCGCACGAGTCAAGCCTTTTCAGACACATTTTGAGATTTGATTTGCACCCTTTGCGCGGAGAGAGAGCCTCTATACTATACAAGTCAATATACCTTAAAAAGGTTGTTCTATAAATAGTAGTGCAAACCCACTTTCCCAACCAATGTGTGACAAAAGCTTACTTTAAAGTTTTTTCCTCACCCAAATTACACCTCAAATGGGTCTACTTTGAGAACTAATTTCTCATTCACCCGTTATCTACTTTGAGTGTACAATATATCAATCTCTTCGTCTAACTACAGAAAACCTGAATCCACTTTGACCCGACCTATATCAGAAGTGGGCCCCACATATATTTGTACCACAAAATGTCCACTTAAAATGCCAATTTTATGCTATTTTTCCAACATATTACACAGAAATATTTGAGCACTCAAATATAAATGTTTCAGGTGGTTTGAACAAAGGCATACTTTGTAATTTTAAAATGAAGACTTAGAAGAATTCGAATCCACTTTGACCCTAGTTATTATATTGTGGACCATGGTCCGTAAATGAATGGCTACCATCTCATATTAATGGAGCTCCGTAAATGAAACTATATTTCATCTCAAATCATACTGCCTCACATTTATTTTTATATTATCAAAAATAAAACTGTAATTATATCAAAATGAAACTGTAGTTCTGTTGAAAGGAAACATCAGTGTATATAAAATGAAACTGAATAACAGTTTCATATATTTGAGTGTATATTGTCCAATGAAACTGTAGTTATATGGAAATGATATTGTAGTTGTGTTGAAAGAAAACTGCAGTGTATTATAAAAGAAACTGTAGTTGCGTTGAAAGGAGACTGAATAACAATTTTCACATATTTGAGTGTATAATGTTGAATGAAATTGTAGTTATATCGAAAAGAAACTGTAGTTGTGTTGTAAGGAAACTACAGTGTATATAAAATGAAACTGAATATGTTATACACACAGAGTTAACAACGCGGAACGGAGGTCGTTTCTGTCGTTTTTTTTTCATTATGACCGTCTTTTTGATGCATGGACTACCATGCATTGTAGACCGCGGTTCATAGTAAAATTTATGCTTTGACCCGCCTCAAATCAAAAGTAGATCCAACTAAAAATTATATCACAAATGATCACTTTGAATGCCAATTTAGTTACTTTTTTCAACATGATACATAAATGACAACGATAGAAATGTATGCAATTGAAGGAATGATCACTGTGATATGATTTTAATATAATGATGTTGATTTGAATTTATCATCTTATAGTAGAACCCTACAAGGTCAGAATTGGTGCTTGAGAATAAGAGGATTAATGAGTTACGTTTCAAGTAATTTAATAATACGTTTTAAGTGCTCTTCTTAGATGGTGATTGGTTCATGAATTGACAAAAATAAAAAGAGCTTATTAATTTAAAATATCTAAGCATTTACATGTTGTTGCGATTAGGAAGGCCGACGTTTGGTAAACAGCTTACATAAAAAACATTTAAATAAAGCGCAATTAAGCGTTCCAGCTAAAAAAGTTCCAATTAGATTCATTTTGTAAATACTTAGATGGTAATAATCTCAAAATGGACATCTACTAACCGTTTCAATAGTACAATTCCATAGATGCTCTGCATCTACCGATTTATTTATACAAATAATTAGTCCAAAATCAATTAAGACGGCAAGCGTGTTTTGTTAAAAAATTATAACAAAGAGCTTGGTTTGCGTAAATATTTATACACTCTCATTCTTTAAAAAGTGGTTGGGAGTTCAAAACTTTTTCATATGAAAAAATCAATATGATCATTACTTTACCCCATAATTGTGCCAATACGCTATGAATGGAGATTATTCTGAGTATATATAGTACGGACTTAAGGTCCGTTTGAAAATCCGGAAATATGACTCTTGAAAAATATTTTTTGAATTTTCATTTGGATGCAATAGAAAAATCCAGTCAACAGAAAATATTTTTCGTTGACTGGGGAAAAAAAATGTCTTTTCCGGAAAAAATGTCTTCCACTAAATTTTGGCGGAAGTCATTTTCCGCTAACACTCAAAACATGGTTTTTTCCGGAAATCTTTTTGTTTTTTATAAATAATATTATTTTAAATATTATTATAAAAAATTTATATTCTAAATAAAATATGTAAAATGTTTAATTATACAATTCTACTCATTTTCTAGAAAATAAACCAAACACACCAAAACAGATTTTTACAGAATGCAACCAAACACTGAAAAAGAAAATATTTTTTGGAAAATGACTCATTTTCTATAATACATTTTCCAAAGTTATTTTCCTTCTTTTCACACGGACCCTAAATGTAACTCCTATAATTAGGTCTTACTTCTTCTTTTTTTGAAAAATAATTAGGCCTTACTTAGATACCTTGTGGTTTAATAAAAAAGTTATAATAACAAAAGGAAAATAGTACATGCACTCCGATTTCAAACTCTCAATTTGTACTTTCTCTTACAAATTTTTAATGTAAACACATATCCTGAGACTCACATGATAAGAATATTCAATCTTTATTTATCACATTAAAAAATAAAAGTGAGGGAGTACATCTAATAGAACTCATAACGAAAATATATACACACGGAAAGGATGCGTACGGGTGTATGGACAATTTCCGGTTCCAATTACAATATATATAATGCAAGGATAAGAAGAGAGCCTCCACCTCCACTTGTCAACTTTCATAAATCAATACCAACTTTCCTCATTAAAGTAAACATTTCTATTTCATCTTCCATTATTATAACCCGTGATTCAATGTCTTACTAATATGATTTAAATTGCATGCATCAATTATATTCATTCTTGTCCAAAAATTAAAAAAAAAAGTGTTAAATAACTTAATTTTTTGTTCTAAATTTATATGTGACAGTTCGCTTTTAGCCATTTTTTTAAAGAATATTCATTTTTGGTCATAGTATTATTGTGGCATGTTCATTTTTTGTCATCTATTAACAAAATAATTTAAATTTTGTTAAATACAATAGCATTTTGATTTTCAATTATGGATTTTTTTCAAAATAAAAAATAAAAAAAATATAGCAGGTCAACTTTCTTTTTTATAGAAAAAGATCAATAAAAAATATAGCGGGTCACATCATCACTTCATGCCATTTGACAATATATGTTATTGTATGGCTCTGGATTTTAGTTTCATTTTCCACGCACACTAATTTCATTATAACTATACTAGATTATTATTTTAATTATACTACAGTTTCATTTGACAATAATGTGTTCTATTTTTTAGTTTCATTTTTTATACACACTAGTCTTATTATAATAATACTAAAGTATCATTTTAATTCTACTACAATTTATTTTGACGATCATGGTCCACATACATAGTAATGTCTGGTCCACTGTATAACAAGGGATTATATTGAAATACCCTTACCCTTGTCAAAGAGATAATGTTGTCACCTAAACTTTTACATATGAAAAAGCATGACTTTGATTGATCCATAAGAATAGATAGAGTCGTTTAAAATAAAATATCTCTGACCTCAAAGTAATGTATAACTAAATCAGATATTATATAAATTTAGTACTTAACATTTACTCATAACTAATGTGTGACATGACAACAACACTTACAAATTTTATTAGAAAGGATTCCATTCAATATGCATCAGACAGTACTTGGAAATATTAGATTTCACACCTAACCATTTAACATAAAAATCACATATTATTAGACTGAATAATTAGCTTTATAAGATTCTTGATTTAAGTTGTTAGTGGTCCCATTTGTAAAGCTAATTAAAAGAATGGGTTGGGTTGGTGAGAAACAAATTATATTGCCTAATTAGTCATAATCAATTTGTTCATCTCAAAAGCGTGATAATAGCTGTCCATAACTCAAGAACTAACATCACTAATCTCTGTACTTAACTACCAGTCTACCGCCTCGAGAATAGCTCAACCCATAACGGTACTATCATAATTACTTCACTACCACGCTTAGCCTCACTAATATAATATAATTTGTGCTCCAAAACACATATAACATGTTTTGTTCATAGAATGAGTTAGTAATAAAATAACGTTCTTGTGAATAATCTTATTACATTGTTTGTCTTGGCCTTTTTATCTTGGGAATGAGTTATTACCTTTATAGGAGGAATAATCATTCTTATGGGGTTGTCATTAGCAATTCTCATCTCATGCTATCGGGAATAAATTTTAAATTATAATATCCATGCAGAGCCATGTGGTTTGAGACCTTGTTGAGTTGCCTAATGGGGCCAAGTCGGCTGGAAATGGGTCTATAAAACTAAAAATGACTCATTAGGCAACATCGAGCGATACAAGGCTAGGCTCGTTGCTAAAGGGTTTACTCAAAAAGAAGGAATCGAATACACGAAGACCTTTTCTCCTGTATCAAAGAAAGATTAACTTTGTATAATTTTGGTTTTGGTTGCACATTTCAATCTTGAATTGCAACAAATGGATATAAAAACAACATTCCTTAATGGTGATCTAGAAGAGGTGGTTTATATTTGAAACAACCTGAAGGTTTCTCTTCTAGTGAATGTGAGCATTTGGTTTGCAAGCTCAAAAAGTCCATCTACGGTTTAAAACAAGATTCTTGCCAATGGTATATCAAGTTTGATGGGGTCATTTCTTCACCTCTTAGATCATTGCATATACCATAAGATAAGTGAGAGTAAAATTTGTTTTTCTAGTTTTATATGTGGATGATATTCTGATCTGCTTGCAACAAATGATGATAAGGGGATGTTGCACGAGGTTAAGCAATACCTTTCTAAGAACTTTGATATGAAAGATATAGGCCAGACATATTATATCATTGGCATAAAGATCCATAGGGATAGATCCAAGGGTATTGTGGGATTATTGCAAGAAACATATATCAACAAAGTCTTAGAAAGATTTTGGATAAAGGATTGTTCACTAAACCCAACTCCTATAGTGAGAGGTGATAAATTCAGTTTGGACTAGTGCCCAAAAAATGATTTTGAAAGAGAATCCATGAAGAATATTCATTATGCTTCAGTTGTCGGATGCCTCGGGTATGTTTAAGTCTGTACCAGGCTAGACACCGCATTTTTTGTCGGAATACTAGGACGATGTCAAAGTGATCCGGGTTTAGACCACTAGAGAGCTGCACAAAAGGTTTTGATATATCTGAAGGGTACCAAGGATTATAAGCTTATGTTCAAGCTAACGGACATTTTGGACGTTGTTGGATATTTTGATGCGGACTTTGCCGGTTGCGTTGATTCTCAAAAATCAACTTCGGGGTACATTTTTATCATGGTCGGTGGAGATGTTTCATAGAGAAGTGCTAAACAAACTTTTGTCACCACTTCTACCATGGACGCCGAGTTCGTTTCATGTTTGAGGCTACATCTTAAGGTGTATGACTTAAGAATTTCATTTCTAGGCTTAAAGTTATGGACTCTCTTTCTAAGCCATTAAAGGTTTATTATGACAACTTAGTTGCAGTCATCTTGGCTAAGAACAATAAGAGTGGGAGTCGAAGTAAGCATATCGACTCCAAGTAATTGGCCATTGGGGAGCGTGTTAAGGATAAGAAAGTGGTCATTGAGCATATATGTATTGAGTTGATGATTGTTGATCCCTTGACTAAAAGCATGCCACCATTCAAGTTTAGGGATTTTGTTGAGAAAATGAGACTTGCGCTCACTTTGTAAAACTTGTATACATTCACTTATTTTATGAAATTCTTAAAGCATTCAGATATTTTCTCATTATTATATTGTGCACATATTTTATTATTGAGAAAATATATATATCTTTTGGACCTGGAATAAACATAAGGTTTTAGTTATCACATAAAGTACTTAGAGATCAAATTACATTGTGATTATAGTAGATACTACTCATATTAAGAGGACGTGTCTCTATAGTTCATGTTTTTTATTTCTTTGAGTTTGTACTTGCACCAAGTGGGAGAAAGTAACATTTTCCATATACAAAATGCAGTAAATGGTGCAAGATTATTAAGTCTCTTAAATGGTCATTAAGTGGTGCCATTAAGTATTGTAACGGTTGTAACGATAACCGTTACAAAGCCTATATTGATGGTTAATGGGCTATATAAAGCTAGGTCCCCCACTGCTCAGGTTACCGTCCTTTTTACAATTATACACCATCTATATATATTGAACTACAGAAAAAGTGGGAAACACTCTGCCAAAATATCTACAACAACTTCAAGGCAAAAGCTAAGGAAGAACAATTATGGATGGAGGTTAGTTCTTATTTGTTACATATACAATATTGCATAAATGTATATGTGTTCATATTATGCTTACATATACAAGATAGCTCTTTACTAATTGTGGACGTTGGCATGCTAATCAATGAGGATACTTACCTAACCAAGTAAACTACATACGAATATGCAAAATAAAAAACTAGCGATACAAGAATGAACAGTGGAAAAGGATAAGAGTATGTGAAGTAGAGGAATTATATCATCATCGAACCACTATAAATTGATGTCCTTTGCCAACAACTTCAACTACAACAATTGTAAAGACCAAGCACTTACCACTACGCCACAAGCTATAACTAGTAGGAAAAACACAATTGTATTTCTCTATACTTGCATAGCAGTCAGTGCCATATTGTTTCGAATGCAAGATGTTAGACTTGGCTCTCCAAGCCATCACCTAAACACATGTATACAAAAACCTCTTAAAATATTTTGACTATTTAGTTAAGATTTCAACATCACCTTAATAGGTATTTTTGAGAGATCAACTATTGTAGCCAACACTCAAGTTTTAATTACTAAATTTCGAACAAGTTTTAAAATCTATGTAAGTCTATTCACCTCCTAGACTTTTACTCTAATTAAACCGGGGCCATCATGCTTTTTCTAACTTAATTTTTATTACTGAGTATTATTTTATATTAGATAATATGAATCTCACAGGAGGCAATTAATGGAGTAGCTAGTTTAGAAGTAGAGCATAAGAAAGTTGTTTTAGGATTTTGTTAAGGAAAAATGAATTATTACATTACATTATTAGTTGCAAACAAGCCGTTAAACAAGAATAGAAAGACAAATAGGATTGTTTGTACACTTTTGGAAGGTTTGTTGTGAACTATTTTAACATTTTTCACATATTAAACTAACATTGGATTAAGCTCTTGCCAAACTCAATAGTCATACAACCCAATAATAATAACAAAAAAGGAAAATATTATTCTTATCAATTTTTTTTTTACACCAAACTTTGTACCTTCAATTAGTATGATTTGTGGTTGCTCACAAATTAACGATACTATAATATAATATAATAAGTTAGTAAGATAAAATTACATTATTTTGTATACATAGTTGAAGATATGGTGATAAAATTTGAATCTAGATCTAATATGTCTGAAATGAATATATAATTTATCAGCAAATTACTTTTAAAACCTCAATAAAACTATATTATATATATTCAAGATTTTGTGCAAATGATTTGATACTAGTAACATTCCTCTAACATAAATCTTTGTTGCATTACATTTTTTTGTTGATCCGCTCTAAATTAATTAAATAAAACCTTAACTAGTATTCGTGATATGGTGCAAATAATTTATTTTCACAATAAAAAATGATAACACTTTTTTATTTCTCAAGTATATTGAGACTTCTATTTATGATGCGCAGCTCAACTTTAATTTTTATTTTTCACTTTTGATATACAAATTTTGAAAATACAGTACTTCAGACCCTTCAGCTCTAACTAAAATACATTCTAATTTTAATCTAAAATGTTTGAAATGTAATTTCACCCTTATTAAAATAAAAAGTAAAAGATTTATAAAAATCAAGAAGAATTACTAAAAATGAATATTCGTACATAAAGAGAGAGTGAATAAGGTCCACAAATTTAACGTGCGCTCCTTTATGGAAAAGCGGGATAATTATGTGTTAATTCTGATTATCTAAAGCAAAACAATAAGGACGTATGTAATGCAGACTGTCCACCCACCCAAAATCTCTCTAATTATTTTAGCATTAGCCCTCATGCATGCATGTAATGTAATCAAATCCCCCTTTTTAATTATGCTAAGCTAAACCATCTTAGGGAAGTTAGGCAATCAATTCACAACGACCGGACCACTCCCCTCCTACTTTTACTCTTCCCATAAATCACCAATCATTATGGTCCACACAATTGTATACTTTCAAATAATATACATTCTGTACACAAATAATGTATTTTAATATATTAAAAATATACATTATATTCAAAAAATGTACATTATTTAAATACTAAAAGTACATTATTTTATATAATGTATATTCAATACACGAATAATGTATTTTTAGTATATTAAAATGGATTTTTTGTTATGATCCACACAACACTGTATCAGGGTCGGATTGTAGGGCGTGCATGATGTGCAACAGCACAGGGCTCCAAAATTTTAGGGGCCCCTAGTCCAGCACTGGCTCAATAGTTAGTATATGTATTTGTGATTATATTGGTTCAAAATTAGGTTTTCATGACTGATCTAAATTCTACTAGGTATTATTAAAAAAAAAAATTCTACTCCGTAATATTCATGCAAATCATTTTTCTTCAATTCATAGTTTATTTATATTTTGATAAGGTCTCACTTATTTACCAGCACAAGACCACGCAAATCAAAAAATCGATCCTACATGCACTGTATGAACCATGGTTAACACAATAATTTGTCATAAACCACAAAATGGACTAATATTTTCATGTCCTAAATTGATTGATCGAATTGGGTCATTTGGGTGGGACCAAAATAAAAGAAAAAAAAAACAAAATTTCTTTGAAGTTTGAACATTAAAATTGATTGGTGTATTATAACTGCATATAAATGATAGAGTGNTATATATTTATATAGTAAGTTAATTTATATATGTGTGTATTATTGTATTTGTGGCTGTAGTAATAGCTACAAGATTTTCGGTTTTGGGTGTCTGATTAAACTCATCATATATATATATATATGTGGATTTGGAGATCAGAAGACTATCTTACGTTGTTGTAATGTTTTGGGGTTTGATATATAATACAAAATCTTATAGTATACAATGGATGTGATATGATGCTTTCTTAACAGACAGATCCCAACATTGATGGTGTTTTTTTAGGTATACTTCTCATTCTTTTTAAGTCTTGTGTATATATGTGTATTTACTTATTAGCAGTTAGCTTAGCCGCATGCACGAATTGACTCTAAGGATTTCCTTGTCTTCAATAATCACTTACATGGGAGCACGTTGGTTGCCACATAGCTAAAATGTTGTAAACATCTTCCTTAAATTAAGGTGGATATATATATGGAGGAATAATATAACATAATCAATTAATGTTGTGGGCGGATTACCCATAGCAAATCAGAGCCTCATATCATGCAAAATTTGATGTGTAAAGCAGAGACAGTAGTATGGTAAATTGAAGAGAGAAAAGAGCAGTACAGTGTGATGATGTTTAGTGGGGAAGCTAAGGGAAAACTTGTTGCTCTTCCTGTTTGCGACAGATGTCACGATTTTTCGTAAATAAAAGTTTATAAGCTTAAGGTCCTAGGCCAAGAAAATTGTATTAATTTGATTTATAGATCACCCAGGGCACTAGAAATACATATATTATGCATGTGCTACACTTACTTTTTGGGTGAAAATAAATCCGCAGTCACTACCTGAGGTTGTGCACAATCAGCATAGGGCTAGCCAACTCAAACCAAGTTTAGCTTAAGGTATGTGCTATACTTACTTTTTGGGTGAAAAGAAACCCACAGTTACTACCTAAGGCTATGCACGACCAGCACAGGGCTGGACTAGCCGGCAGCTAAGGAATTGAACTTGAAACCTTACGATTACCAGCATAACCAACTTGGCTGGGTTGGTTAGGTATATGCTATACTTACATATACATTTGCAGCAATTACACATAATTGCTTATGTTTAGATATGGATACATTACTAGAGCTATTTGCATCTTTGTTACTAAATGACAATAGACATATTTACTGCTCCAAACTGCAAAAGTACTAAAGCTGGACACAAATATCCACAATCCTAGACCAAACAAAAAGCACAGAAGGCAGGAGGTACTGGTATATTTGGTGGGCGTAAATTTCTAGAGGCTGAGGAGCAGCAATGCCGAACAGATGCGATCTGGGCCACAAACACACAATGCAGGCGCTACCAGAAATCCAGAATCATGTGGTTTGTGCGGAATGAGATGAGATGAGAGTGTCAGCGTCATCTGCCCAACATATGTTTTGCGGATCAAAGTCTGGGCGAGGGAGAGTTGCAGTGCCGAACAGAGAAGACGATGGCCACTCAGAATTGAAGATTCATGCGGTACCAGAAGCGTGTCGTTTGATGTTGGGCATGTGAATTTGAATGTGCATGCACACTCACACCCGCTGCTATGTTAGGTATTATATATATATATGGATGGATAGAGCAACCTATTAGGTATGAGTTAATTGTAATCTGGTATATGTCAAATCTTCTTCTCATCTACTACCATATATGTCACGCTGCACCCAGCCTATTGTTTCATTTCTTACAATATAATATATATGTATATAATCCTGGTTAATTTCCATTATATTGTGCCCATGTTTTGTTAGGTCGTCCAACTACACGTACCCATTATCCCATCCCATCCCCAGAGAATGTGAAAGTCCAGGTGAAACAAATTAAATGTTTTCAAGCTTCCATTTGTTTTTATGTGCAGACATGGTAGCAGTACAGCATCTTCATCACCAAAGTTTGTGTCTACAACACGCCAGGTGGAATATATATATATATATATATATATATAGGTATTGGATAATATTGGATCATATGAGAACAGGTCGGAGAAAACTAAGAACCAATAAAAAAAAATATAGTGGCATTTTCGTAATTATCACTAATTTTACTATGCAAACCGAACACTAAAATCTGTACTTTTCATAATTTTCTAGGTTTATGCATTTAGTATTAACATTTTGCACATTTAGTATTAAAAGATTGCACTTACGAAAGTGCATTGCACTTAGGGTTTCGATTTTAAAGTTTATGACTGAGTTTTTGGTTTTATTCGGTTTAGTGGTTCACTTTGAACTGCTTAGGATCTAGCATTTACGGTTTAGATCGATTTAAAATTTAACTTTTTCATTGATTTTTCAAAATTTATCCAAGTTTGCATATTTAATTGTTACATATTACATAAAGTGAAGTTCACAAATCACGATGATTACGAAAATGTCACCGCATTTTTTAAAAAATCTGATCTAATTTGTCTAATTTTTACAGATGTAAGACTGAGATTTGTACATGCATGATGCATGCATGGACTCTTAACTATGTATATGGTCATTATATATTTATATTGTGTCACCCTCATATTACTGGACGTGCTTCAATTCTGCAAACCCAAATGTGGTTAACTTTAGTAACATTTGCTGTGGGCTTGGGCCTGATCTTATATTGGTGGAATGGCTTTGGGCATGTTTGATTTGGTTTAGTTTTTATTTTGGAAGGTCTGGATGAGCTTGCTATTGTGAACTTTGAAATATTAGATAGTGGACAAAAAACACACATTAACTCTTTTAATTAATTATTATAGTTTTATTCATACTTTAAAATACAATTTTAAATATGATTACAATAATCAATAATAATATCTTAAATGAAGAGAAAAGTTAAAATCTCAGCGATATAATGATTTGTATGATAGTTTATGAAGTGGCCGGATTGCATTGCATGCAAATTCCAACTATATACTAGTCTAGAATTTTTCACTTAGACATGCCTTGCTCCACTAAGGAACAACGTACAACAACCTTTTATTATAGCCCATATATATATCTGGCCAACCTTTTAAATTCTTGTCTAGACAGTCCAGCCCAACAATATTTCCGAACTTTCTTAGTAAATAGATTATTCTACGTGGCTTAAGGCTTTTAATCTTTAACCGTTAACACATTGCATATAGATTGTTAAATTATGTATATAGAATTATAAAGGATGTGACGAATTTTGATAATTCAGTCAAAATTTTGTTTAATTCAATTAACCAAAACTTTCAAACAAAATTAATCGATAACTGGATACAAATGAATTTGATTCTAGGTGATTTTACTTTGTTAGTAAATAGATTATTCTACGTGGCTTTTAATCTTTAACCGTTAACACATTGCATATAGATTGTTAAATTATGTATATAGAATTCAAAAGGATGTAACAAATTTTGATNTAAAGTGAAACCATACAGCTATGGTTAGGGATCAATTGAGGTTGTCAGACAAGCTCTCCAGGTGCTACCCCAGGATAATGTTACTCTGAAGTTCCTATTGCAATCCACAGGAGATGTGAGCACCAGAGATATTGATCTTGCTCATGCAAGTAAAGCAATTATTCATATTTTATGAAAGCGTTCGTTCTACTTCAAGATGACAACAAACAATACTCCTCCGCGTTGATGAAAAGGTGCCAAGCAAAAAATCTATCAATTAAAAAAAAACAATTGCCTTATGCCGGCAGAAGGCAAGCATTCTTCCAGTCTGAAAGCCTTATTCACTCCCTTCTTTTGGAAGAAGGCCTTTTTTCCAGGTTGGCTATCAATTAAGCTGTCATGGCTGGCAATAATAAAAAATATTTGATTATTTAAATTTGAACTTGAAAAAAAAATTGTTTTGATCATATCCATTCACCTAACCACCTTCTGAAGTTAAAAGAAAAATTCATAGAAAAATAAATTGAAAGAATACACATCGAATGAAAGAGATGAAGTGTATGAAGCCAAATTTTACTAACTAGCGAGCCACATAGCTACATCATTTTTTTTCTTTGTTTCTTTCTTTCTTGGATACAGAGTACTATAGTGTAGGGTGAATTTCTTTATTAGGATCAGAGAGAGAAACTAGAAAAAAAAAAATCAAACAAAATATTATGAAAGGAATTTTTTTTTCTGATAAGTGCATAATTGTTCATATTTGTACCCCATATCTACTCCATATTTTAGCCGTATTTAGCTCGACGTGTCGAGGACCCCAGATCTGCAGATTTTCAGCAAGCTCCTGGTCCTATATATTTGAGTCAATTTTCACTCATTTTTCTATGGCTCCGACCCATTTTAGAACCCTAGCTTCTCTCTTTCATTTTCTGATATTTTTAGGTTAGATTAGGCTTATATTTAAGTTACTAAACATTTTGGAAACTTGGATTGAAGCATTAAAACTTAGAATATTTCAAGGATTTCATATCCATTTTCACTAGATAAGTTCTTCTCTTTATTTCATTCATTGCAATTTACTTTCGTGTTTTATTGTTTTAATCTTTATCTTGTGTTTGTTATGAAATTCTTTGTTGATTATGAATCTTGTGCTATTTCCATTATGCTTATGTCTGATTAGTTCTTCTTGGAGGGAGATAGGGATATAGGCTAGGTATTTGATTGATGATTTTGAATTGATTAAGGAAAGTTGAGACATGACTTTGATGTTGTTGATTGGCATGATCATTTGAGTCCTGATTAGGGAGTGACAACCTAGTCTAAGTTCAAGGAGTTGATCAACCATGCTTCAACTTTGAGAAAAGGGGAGTGTGCGATGTTAATAACACCAAGTGTTTGATGAAATGCCTCTTAGACATTCTTCCGTCATGAGAATGTCCTTGAATGTTCTAGGAGTGTGGAATGACCTTGAGAAAGGCTTCCCTATTGTTATATGACATCTATCATCTTTTGGTCCCTAATTTGGTTTCACTATCTTGACCTACCTTTAGTTCCTATCTACCTCCTCTTTCTTATCATTTGTTTTCATTATAGTGTATTGTTTGATATTGTGTTTGTATCGAAATCAACCCTTCAGTTTGGCTAGATTTTCATAAGGAACATTAGTATCTTGTGCTTGAAACACTAAAGCTCACTCCTATCGCCAATCCTTGTGAGAATGATATCCGGTGTAATAAGGATACCCTCTTACACATCCACTCACCCAAAAAATTACTTCATTTTCTTAACCTATTTTTTTACCAATCAAGAGGTAGACCACGTAAAATCAAATCAATAAAAAAAAATACTAAACAAAAAAATAAAAGAAGAGAGAACAAGAACTCTGGGAAACATAATCTGCTTTGAGCCTATGGTTGATGTGTCTAAAAGCTTTAAACTGTAATCGGGTGGCAGCGAATCTAATGACAAAACTATAAAATCATTAATATTAATATCAAAATACGGAGGATAAACTTCACAAAAAAAAAAAAAAAAAAAAAAAAAAAAAAAAAAAAAAAAAAACCAAATATGTTGAATACCTGGATTTAGGATTGGTAAAATGGGTTTATATGAGGATACATGTCTGAGTATAATGATCCAAGAATTCTACATGATGGGTGGTTTGTATCCTATGGTAGGGAGAATGCTTCCAGCTCCCAAAGGTGGAAGGAGAAATGTTGTAGAAACTGGGGGTGGTGATAAAGTTCGGTTGCATCCTTGCTCTACCAACTTCAAGCTGCCAGTCAAGAAACTTGAACAACCTACAATTCTATATGATGAGATAATCCGTGGAGATAGTGGTGAATTTTGTTTCGCTGGATTAAAAAAAAAAACTGCCTTCTTTGGAGTATACGTTCCGGAGTATACAATTTTTTTTTAATAATAATTGGAGATCAAATTTTTTGCAATGTTTTTCTCCCTACAAGATTTCTTTCTTGAGAAGGACAAAACACAAAAAAAATAAAAAAAAAATCAGCGGGTGCGTTTTGATTCAGCCGCCAACTCAAAATTTTTTTATATGTTTTTTTATTTGTTAAATAACACGAAATTATTGGTCTATGCAAATCATTTTTTTTTATTTTACTTTTTGTTTTTTATTTTCTTATTTAATTTTGTTAGTTAATCTTTTAAATGTTATGCAATGTAATTTTTTATATAATAAATAATTTTAATAACATATTATAATAATTAAACTTTTAGAATTATCAATTAATTTAAATGTTGCCATGTTTTATTTAAACTAGTAAATTATATTAAAGTTAATTAAATTACACTTTAGAATTGACAAGTTATCATAGCCCATGCATGCATGTACACATGTATAATAATTCTTCTATTGCTCTAAAATTTGTGACCTTGTCACCAAGTATACAACGGCCAAACGCCACAAAAGTCAATTTCTTAGCATATATATAGCACAATTATGTTAATTTTACTTTCATTTTGATTTTAGACAATTGTTATATTGTGAATATATATCAACACTATCACAAAAAAAAATACTTGTAAATTCTATTATTTTTAACTTAAAACATCAACTATATTGCATAGTAGATCTTGTTGTAGTAGTAAATAAATGATACGACGTCAATTTTCCGAAATAGACGTCGTATGTCATTTTTAACAAATTTGACATCATAACATTTATTTTTAAAAAAAAAAACAGATACAATGCCGATTTTTATCTTAGTATTTTTAATTTTTTAAAAATGATATCTTTAGAAAAAACTAGAGTCGTATCTCTTTACTGAAAAAAATTATCAAACGGTGTCGATTCTATATGGAAACCAGTTGTCGTTACTTTAAAAATAATAATCATAATAATACGTCATCGGTTATTCCAAAAAAAAACCAACGTCGCATATAATTTTTTTTATAGGAACCGATGTTGGTTTTTTAAAGAAATCGGCGTCATTTTCTTAAAGAATTATTTAAAGTTGTTTAAAATGACGTCGGTTTTCCTAAGCCAACGTCATCCAAAAATATCAAAATTACACAATCTTTTAAATATATTCTAAAAATAAAGTTTTTGTTCGGCCAAGAATTAAGTATATGCCAATGGCCTTGTGGTCTAGTGACATCCGGTAGTGGCATTTGGTTGCTCCCCATGTTGGAGGGGGCAGGTCCTCGCCTCAATGGAGGCGATGCTGACTCTTTGTGCTTCAGTAATTAGATCCTTAGGTGAGAAATAAGATGAAATTTAGGTCATTGGATTTAATTTTAATAGATGATCTAAGCCATTCAATTTAAAAAATTCGCATAAATTAAATTGTTTTGTTATTAACGTTGGAGGTTATAATCGTCATTTACCCTATCCACTACCTTTCCCGCTTCTCCATTAAACGCAGTACAACAAAGTTTTCTGTGTTTCTCTTGATCAACGTACACTCCGGCGATGAAGGTGAAGACGAAGGCGACGAATTCACAGAGTAAATTTCAGGCGAAGGCGAGAATTGTGCAATCATCTTTCCGGCGAAGTCGAAGAGGACGACAAGGATGATGAGACCGAGAAAGTTTGATCGTGTTCATCACTCCGGCAAACATACAATTTGAAGTATACGAAACAATGGCGGCGACGGATGATTCATCACCAGATTTTCAACGTGTTGTGAATAGACGAGGTAAATTTCTAATAAAAATGTATTGCATATTTTTCATTGTTTGATGTTAGTTTGTGATTTTAAATTCTGGATTATTTAGGTTCATATTATTTTAGTGTTTGTGTTTTATTGTATCTAAAATGTTCAATTTTTATGGCTATTATTGTTCATAATCACTTGCATTGGACAAAACTCACATCATTTTTCATAATCAATTGTAGTGCATGAATTGTAGGCGTATTGTGCACATTTTTTTGCCTAATAGTGCAAATATTTAGACCTAAGAGTGCAGGTAGTTCATTCTTAGAGTTCAGAGTATTAACCATGGTTTAGGATAGTGTTATGCTTGTAGAGTTGTAGTGCATGATTTTTACTCATATAGTGCAAAATTTTATACCTAATAGTGCAACTATTTTTACCTAAAAGAGCGTAGATGAGATAGGAAAGAGAGAGAGAGAAACATAAAAATGCACATGATATGCACATGTTGACCCATATAATTGTGCGACCCGACCCGTCTCACAGATGGAGATCCGTGACACGGTCGCACACAAGTTTTTGCCATAATAATTAAGTGATTAATATGTTTAGGAAAGTAGATATATTTTGTTAATAAGAAATAAAAAGTTTCATAATAAAATATAGTCTTTAAGTATTTTGTAAAAAAGGACCGGGTCAATAATATTGATCTTTTTTTTTTAAATGATGTGGCATCCTCTCATTCACTGCCGGTGTATAGCATCTATACATCGACGGTGAATCAAATATTAATCCTTATTATTATTATTATTATTATTATTAGTCCTTTTATTATTATTATTATTATTATTATTATTATTATTATTATTGATCGATACATATGTACAATTTGGCACGTTGCAAGAACATAGACTTAGTCAAGCATATGCACTAGTCCTTCTTTTATTTATTTATTTATTTATTTATTTATTTATTTATTTATTTATTTTTTATTATTATTATTATTATTATTATTATTATTATTATTATTATTATTATTATTATTATTATTATTATTATTATTATTATGTACAATTTGGCCAGTTGCAAGAACATAGACTTAGTCACAAATATGCCTTAGTCCTTCTTTATTATTATTATTATTATTATTATTATTATTATTATTATTATTATTATTATTATTATAATAATAATAATAATAATAATAATATTATTATTATTATTATTATTATTATTATTATGTACAATTTGGCACGTTGCAAGAACATAGACTTAGTCAAGCATATGCCCTAGTCCTTCTTTTTATTATTATTATTATTATTATTATTATGTACAATTTGGCAAGTTGCAAGAACGTAACATAGACTTAGTCAAGCATATGCCTTAGTCCTTCTTTTATTATTATTATTGTTGTTGTGGTGTTTTATTATTACTAGTTTTACACGCGCATTACGCGAATATGTTAATGCTCAATATTTATATATAAATAAATATTTCAAAGTATATCAATGCAAGATTATATATGAGAAGTTTATACGTAGGTAATTGAATGTTAAATTTGTTTAGTTAAATATGTAACTCAAAGTATAAATATCAAGATCATATAGAAAATTCATTATAATTGTCACTAAAATAAATGTTTGAAACTTTGTAAAATTGATAGTCTAAATACTTGGTCTAAAAACGATATTCTAAATAAATATTACTTTTGTTTTTGATTTTTCTAAGTAATCTTAATTCTCTTTTGAGTAACATTGTCATTATCTTCATCTTCTCTATTTGTCGTACGTCTTCCTTTAGTGTGTTATTTGCAATTGGATTACTGTTAGTAGCATATATGACAACGTCATGCAATGAGATTATATGTAAGAAGCTATGTATTTTCTTTTAGGTGTTCTGCTCATGGTTCATTTGGTTCAACCATTATTGTTGAATGAAATTTAAACATTTTAAATATGATGTAGTTCAAAGATATCACGAGGTAGTTTCTCGCTACAAATTGTTTGGTTATTTGAATATTCGCATTGTCAACAAATCCCCCAAGTATTTTTTTGAATGCTACTGACTCTATTAGTAACCTACTAAAACAAAGAGACAGCAACGCCTCGACTGAGGCTCGAACCCACCACCTCCCATATACAGGGAAGTGTTTGATGCCACTGGACCACAAGGCCCTTGGTAAATCCCCCAAGTATATGATTGGCTTCAAACTATTCTTTTTTTTTTTTTCATGGTATTAATAGAATACTTGGTAAAATAAATATATAATATTATTTTGTATTATAACTTTGATATTTAATTTTAAGATAGTGTAAAAAAGAAGATAATGGAAAATGTAATGAATATCAATTGATGAATTTGAATGTAAAGAATCTTTGCATTGGATAAAATAAAGACAATATAACTATTGAAATTATTTATCTTATTTAATATAATTTATTGATAATGAATAATTTTTTCAAATAAAGACAGTGTAGACACATAATTCTAAATTAAAAAAATACATATGTATATTTTTTGTTGTAGTTACGTTACTAATTTATTTAATTTAATATGAGTAAAAAAAAGTGAGAACTTAGGGCATGTTTGGTTCGCTGGAACTGCTTTTCCATGGGAAGTAGGTTCCTCCAAATCAAAGATATTGCTCTTTTCCCATGTTTGGTTCACTAGAATTTGTTTTCCATTGGAACTCCAATTCTTCATTTTTGAGGAAAATGAAATCCGAGCTATACCCTGGGATTTTGTTTTCCAGTGCTTTTGGGAAGAAAAATAGGTTTATCAAGACTATTTTACTCTTCTATTTTCCTTCTTCCTCCTCCCGTTTCTTCTGATTTTTCTCCCTGTGACGATGGATCTCCTCCAGCTCGCCAGTCGCCGCCTTGTGTCTTGCCGTCGAGTTCGGACCTCCGCCGCGATGCCGCACCTCTACCGCGACGCCGCGCCTCCGCCTCGCCGTGAGTCCGCTGCTCCTCCGCCTCTGCCCTCGGTCTCTGCTCTGTTGACTGCTGCGACCAGGGAATGAGTGAAAGAAGAAGAAACCTAATGGGCCCCCAAATTGAAATAAGAATAATGAGGTTGTGGACGTGGTTTACTGGTTTTGGTTTAGGTTAATAATAATAATAATAATATGGTTTTGGTTTAGGTTAATAATAATAATAATAATAATAACAATAATATAATAATAATAATAATAATAAGGGTATATAAGTCTTTTTACCTATTATTCTTAACCATTCTAAACCCAACCAAACAACAGAATTTATCTTCCCAGCAACTTCTTTTCCACCAACCAAACAACAGAATTTATCTTCCTGGTAACTACTTTTCCACGAAATTTCACTCCCACTTCCCTTCAAATATTTTCCGCGAACCAAACGAGCCCTTACATGTATTTTTGTCCCAACTGTTTCTGAGGCAGAATAATCTGCACTACGTGAGAATCATTGGTATTAGGAATTCGATGGCTCATTACCGGCCGCAATTGCTATTGCAAGTTGCAACCTTGCGCCCTTGCCTACCTTTCTAACATGTCATATGGGCATATCTTCATGTTACTTTTTATTTATTGATATATCAGTTGTTAGAATTAAAAAGAAAGATGATGTGGAAGTGTGGAACATAAAATCACTTCACAGATTCTGGTCCGTGAGACTGGTTGAGTCAAAATAAAATGCAATACTTATACTAACAAATGTAATACTAAATCAGGAATAAAATGTTTATTACTTATATGATCAGTAAATTTAATACTTTTAAATAAAAAAAATGTATTACTTTTATATTTTGATGTAAAAGTATTATATTTTTCATCAAAAGTATTTAATTTTTGTTTAGAAGTTCAATATATTACTTATAAGAGAAAATATAACATTTTTTATGCAAAAACTAATACGTTTATACATAAAAATATAAAAGTATTACATTCATTTTCAATAGTATTATATTTTCCCTTAAGTAACAAACATTTTATTCTTGATTTAGTATTACATTTTCTAATATAAATATTACATTGCATATTGACTTGATCCGTCTCACATATCTCACCCAATTTGAAAATGTTATCATAATTTAATACACTTGGCGTAAAATATGGATATAAATCTGGCTAGATGTACGTCATGGATGAGGTCATACTCGTGGACGCAATTAACAAAAGCTAGCCTGGCAAATCTGTGCTATGAAGCAAAAAACTTCAACACCTTGCAATCCAACCAGTTCTTATTATCTATAAAAAGCATGATTTCTTATCTATAAAAAGCAACCAAATGCCAAATAAACCTTGGCGAAAAATACTCCACTGTGTCAAAGGCTGCAGTGAGCTGAGGTATGTATGCTACGTTGCTCTTTCAGTTTCATTCATTCTTTCAAAGTTTCAAATTAACACATATAATTTGACAACACATATAATTTGACAACTGTAATTCTATGTTAATTAACATTTAGCGGTCACTAATTAGGACATTCTATACTTTTTTGACAACAAACTTAAGAGGTGGAAAATTTATTAATGCGTGAGAAAATTTAGGCCATTTGAGAATATGATTCATAAAACTAGATCGAGGGTGTTTAATTGGAATAGTGGTATTGAAATTGAAATCAGAATCAAATACTTAGTAATTACAACATGTTGTTTCTTTGTTTGATAGTGAACAACAATCAAAATTGGAATCAACTTAAATAAATAGACATTTTGAATGCATTCTAATTTTAAAAATTTCTATGACTGACATGTCAACCATTTTTGTTCATCTACACAAAGAAGCTAAGGCAAGGTCTCACCTTTAGCAGTATACAATAAACTGATAAACAAGATGGTGAAATTAAATCTTTAATAGTATCAATCTAACAATAATAATAACATATTAGATACTTTTTATACTGTCACTTTTTTAAAGTCTTGTAGTCAAGCAACATACTTTCATAATTTTAAGTAAATGGCCATAATAAGTTTCATTCCCACCCGATAGATAATGTACCTAAAAAATTAAGAACAACTAATTAAAATATATAGCAAGACCACTAGGTAACAGAAATAAAGGCAACCTACTGAAGCACAACAACCCAACACGACCACAAGTCCTTTGGCACCTCTAAGACTCTTAGTTTTATAATAAGTTGCATATAGAGGACACATTATTATATTGGTCAGAAATTAAAACTTAGCACTAGTAAATTTTATTTAACTATATTAATCTTACATTTTGAGATATGGAAAAGATAAATTAAAGTTACAGGAACTAAAAATTTTCACTGACGAGTTAATAAAATGTTTTTTATTCATTGAATATCGTGAATTGTCTAGTTTCACCTTACATTAAGAAATTATTTAATAATTAAATATGAATCATATATTACCACGATAGATGATGAACAATATTGGTCATGTAGCTTGACGCCTTTGATCCATATTAAAATGATTAGTTTAGTTTGTTTTAGGAATGCTAAATAAAAAATGTACAGAACATATACAAATTGTAAAAAATTATGAGTATGTATTTTAAGAAAAGGAATACTAAATAAAAGGAATTACGTTTTGTTAATTAGAAACCTTATTATATATTTCTCAAAAAAGAAACCTTATTATATACTCCGTATTAGAATTGTGGCAGAACTAATCTATCACTGTATGTATTATCCATTTGTGTAATTAATTAGAAATTTATTTTATTTTTTTTGAAACAATAATTAACTTTACAAGTATGGAGTACCCAAAAAAAAAATTTACTTTGAACTCTAATACTGACTATATTCATTAACAGGGAAAAGACGTAATGATTGAAGACATGGAGGGAGCAAGGCCTCTACAAGATTTAGCAAACTGCGAAGCATTAAGAATCCTTTCAGAAAAGATTAAAAATGTAAAACAATTATCTTCAGAAGCATGTATATTCAAAGTGCAGGAGAAGCTGCGTAATACAAAGCCAGAGGCTTATACACCTTTGACAATTTCCATCGGGCCTTACCATCATGGGAAGCCTGAATTGAGGAAGATGGAGAGGTCGAAAGAATTGTATACACAGTCCTTTTTAAACAGAACACAAGGACGGGGTGTGGAGGAGTGTTGGAAGATTTTAAAGGAGTTGGAAGGCAAAGCGAAGAGGTATTATGGTGATGAGATAGAAGAAGAAGTTAGTGGGGATGAATTCGTGAAGATGTTATTGCTTGATGGTTGCTTTATAGTGGAATTTGTTATTAGACAATCAGGTCTTGTCATGAGGCAAAAACGCATAGTTGACCCCATTTTCATGATTGAAGGGATGGTAGGTAATATTGTTCGTGACATGTTGCTCCTGGAAAACCAACTACCCTTCTTTGTTCTGCAAGCACTCTATAAAATGATTAGTATTGATCATGTCAACAAAGAATTCTCGGAGATGGTGAAATGTGCATTTGAGTTTTGGCTACCAAAGAAAACTATTATCTCCCTACCGGTGTATCGCGACCAAGAGATAAAGCATTTACTTCAGTTAGTGCACATTCTCTGCCAACCCCAACCCCAACCTCAAAATAATGGGCAGATTCATCAGCATAAGGCATGTTCTTCTTCTTCTTCTTGCTGCTTTTGGAAACAACCACAAAGCCAAGGCCAAGGCGGCTCTGATATTGAATCCCAAAGTCTTAGTAACGGACAGCATAGGCAGCATTATTGGGCACATTTACTTCAGTTAGTGCACATTCTTTGCAAGTTTTGGGAACAACCCCAGCAAAGTACAGACGATCATGAGCTTGAATTATGCAGTATACTTACTGCAAGTGAGCTTCATGAAGCTGGAGTTCGCTTCAAAAAGCTTGGCAAGATTAGTGACCACACCTCTAATGAAACCATAAGTCTATTTGATATAAAGTTCAATCACAAAGGAGTATTAGAGATCCCCTCTTTCGCTCTCTATGATTCAACAGAAACATTCTTCAGAAATCTCATAGCCTATGAACAACATTTGCGTTATGTGCGTCCCAAGTATTTTACAGATTATGCGGTGTTCATGGACGATCTTATTAATACAGAGCAGGATATCAATTTACTTCGTATTAACAATGTTTTTATAAATAAATTGGGAGATGACAAAGAAGTCACCAGTCTTTTTAACAACCTTTGCAAACAGGTTTGGTTTGCCAGTGAAGACTTCTATTACAATGGTGTGTGCAAAGAATTGAATCGACATTGCAAAAAACCCTGGAATGCGGCGATGGCAAAATTAAGACGCAATTATTTTCACAGTCCATGGGCAGGGATTTCTACCTTTGCAGCTATATTGCTTCTTTCGCTCGCTATTGCACAGACTGTCCTATCTGCGCTTCAACTGCATAACTAATTTCATCAATCTAATAAGCTAGTGTGTTACGTTGTTAGAATTGAATGTTATAAATATGTATTTATGCATGTATGTATGTTTTCAAATGGTTTATGCAATGAATTATTATTATTTTTATCTATATCTATATATATATATATATATTAAAAGAGAAGTGCAGCTTCCGCTCATTTTAGACCAAAAAATTAGTTTGAAATTTGAAATTAGTCAACATAATATTACAATCCTTAATATATTAACAAAATATTCAAGAGTATAATTTCATTCCTTAATTGTTTATATATATATGGCCGTAAACAATGCTCTTTCATATTTATGCATAATATATACTAACAGAACTAACTGCAGAGTATAAATTTCAGTTCATTCCTTATTTAATTTGTTTATATATAATATAAAATATTAGCATATAGAATATTAATACATTCCATATCTTATTTCCATTTAAACAATAAACAAAAATGTTAATTTATTTCCATTTCAACTTAATTTTAGTTTAACAGTGAAATAATTTCCTTAATTTTCTTAATTTTAGTATAAATGGAATTACGGGTTAAGAATTAACTTAAAATGCTATTCAATTGTACGGTTACATGTTTGTTATATATGTATATATATAGATTTTTTTTTTGAAAGTAAAACAATTTTAATTAATCAAATCAGAGAGCAACACATTACAAAGGATAGAGAGAGGGTGTGAAAACCACTCCGAGCAATCGGACATAGAAACAGACTGCCTTGCCAACAGATGGGCTGCCTAATTCGCAGATCGCTTAGTAAAAGATAAAAACATTTGACTAAAGCTACTCATATTATTCATCTTAATTTTACTATATCGAATATTAGTACCTTCCATATTTTAGTATTGGTTACTTTGGCAAGAATAATTTTTTATTTATAAATACCATATTCGTTATTCTTTTCAATCATGTTGAAGTCTCTTCCTTTAGGTTTCTTTTACGTTTCACTCTATCAATAGGAAGAACTTTTCGATATGGCTCCCACCTTCAATCTAATTAAGGCTGGTAAGAGAGTGTCCATTTCTTTCTTTGAGTTGTTTTAAGAGCATGATTTTTATGATCTTTTGAATCCAGGCCAACGTGAAGTTCAAGTATTTGAATATTCCCAAGGCAAAGTGAAACTCAAAGGACCTTCTCAAGCAAGCTTATGCAGTCTTTGAGACAAATACATTATTTATTTGAACACAAAATTAAATATTAATAATCACATTATTTGACTTTTATGTTAATGTTGCTTCATTACTTCCTTATAGGTCTCAATAAAATCCTTAAGCAAGCAACTCTCCATCTTACTTTTCTAACCCTTGGCTCATCATCAAATAAGTTGAGAGGTGCAAGCATTATATTTAGCAATTCATACAAATTCTTAATAATCACATCATTCAAGGGAGCTATCAACTAGCTATTTTAGTTCTCAAACAACCCTTACAGGGCGTTTGGTTGGCAGGATGAAATTAGGGGGGAAAGAATTGTAATTCAGTGGAATTGCAATTCAATGAATAAAGTAGCAATTGAAATTACAGTGTTTGGTATGCAGAAATAGGAGTACATGGAATTGAAAGGTAAGAAACGATAAAATAACTAAAATACCCTTATGTTGTGATAGATGTTGTAGTAATAGTAGTAGTAGTAATAATAATAATAATAATAATAATAATAATAATAATAATAATAATAATAATAATAATAATAATAATAGTAATAATAATTATTTCAAAATAATAATAATAATAATAATAGTAATAATAATTCTTTCAAAATAAAATTGAAAAAAAAGACAGAGTATGGGAGGAGGGGCAAAATTGTCTCTACACCAACAAATTGCCCCTCCTCTCCACCGAATTGCAATTCATGGGGGGTACCACATGAATTGCAATTCATCATTTTGAAGGAATTGCAATTCCCTCCAACCAAGCACTGTAGTTTGAGAATTCAATGAATTGCAATTCCCACCAAACTACGTCCAACCAAACAGGCCATTATAGTCTATCTGTATGTATGAAAATACTTTGTTGAACAAGCAATTGTTATACTATGAATTAAAGCATGTGCTCCATCTCAACAACGTGTGTGGTGGATTTCCGAGCGCAACACGTGGAAGTCTCTTTATGAGGGTGACGCGGAGATTCGAACCCATGATCTTTTGCATGGCTCTGATACCAAATTAAAGCATGTGCTCCATCTCAACTAAAAACCTAAGCTGATAGTTGGACTGCACATATTATATTTATGCTCACACTATGGAATAGGATACATCTTGTATTGTGGACCATGGTCCAAAATGGTAATTATTTACTTTCAGATTATGTGCCTATAAATAAACTACAAACACATAATTTAGTAACTGCAATCACATAATCTATATCTATATCTATATCTATCTATATCTATATCTATATAATAATAATAATAATAATAATAATAATAATAATAATATAATAATAGAAGTGCCTCCCCCCAAAACTTAAAGGACATTTTTGTGTCAAGCACCTTGTGCTCAATTGGCATGTAGTGGCCACCCTCAGATGGGAGGTCATGAGTTCGAGTCTCAGTGGAGGAGATCTCGAAATTGACTCTTTGTGTTTCAACAGGTTGAGAAAAAGTATAGATGAACAGATACTACAATGTAATAGGGTCAGTTGTATTCAAAAAAAAATAAAAAAAATAATAATAATAATATAATAATAATAATAATAATAATAATAATAATAATAATAATAATACAAGTGCCTTGCAATGTTTTCCCACCCAAATTCAGTGACATTTTTGTAATATTAAACATTTAAACAAAAGTGTTAATTTTGTAAACAAAAAATTAATCCAAAATTCCTATCTCAAAATTTACTCACCTCCTATTAAATTTATTTCCTCAAATTTATTTTGAGAGATTGACAGTTTCTTTTCTTTTGGCTAATTTTGGGGACAAACAACCATCATAATTACCTAATCTTCCCTTAATTAATTTAGCTAATAGGGGCAGAATTATGTAGCACCTAAATAACCTCCCCAATCCATGCATGTGAATGACTACCATTTATTTTCTTCCATCTACAACTTTCTCTATCTCTCGATCTCTCTTTATAACTATAAATACAAGAAGAAACCAGTCAGCCACCACCACCAATTTTCATCTCTCTTACTTCTGCTATTTTTCCATCCCTTACACGCTCTCTTTCTCATCCATGATTCTCTATTCACCTGTAGATAATGTTGATAAGAATTATGGATAATTAGATAGTGATGATGAGGTAATGATTGTTCTATGTTGTAGTAGTAGTAGGACGAAAATACATAAATATCCCCTATGCTAACTTTGTCTACACCATGTTTTTATGTGAAATGAATTTTTTTTACAGGTGAAGATGGGTATGAATTCAGGATGAATCTAAGAAATGATGGATTAAGTCTATCTAGGAATAGACTTTGCAGAAGATTTGTATATTTATTTTGATTTACTGTATTAAGTTGGACTTGGATTATTTATTTTAGAATGTAAATTAGCCTTAGCGTTGGGTATGGGAGAAATACCTCACCGTGACGGTAACACCCATGAGTTAGATGTTTATGTAAGGGAAGAATTTTACCCTTAATTTTGAATATGGAAATTCGAGTGTTACAAGTTACTAATATATTCTGTTATGATGATGATGATGATGATGATGATTTATAATATAATAAATTCTTAATTAAATTTTTAAATTAATAAATCCATTTATAAAGATAATTACAAATATAGAATTAGAAAAAAATTAATAGGATTGATACTAGCTAATCAATTTTCTAATATAATTCCTCTAATATAATTTTCCTACCATATTTTGATTAATTGATACTTCTTTTTCTAATATATCTAAACTAAAAGGCTTCTCCATTTTTTAAATACCTAAATGGTACTTGATTATCTAGACTCACTATAAGCTTATTGTACTCAAACATTTGATCAATTGCTAACTGCGGAATGTTAAAAGTTGTCTTTATATTCATCATCTTTCGTTCATATGTCAACTCTTTTTACTTGCCAGTGATCGAATTCGGGTTTACCATCCAATATGCGACTGTTGCATGGAATTTTCATCCAACATTTTGTGTTGGACGGAATTTTCTTCCAATAGTCGCGTGTTGGACGGAAATTCCGTCAAACTTTCCATCTATTTAATTTTAGCGACCGAAAGTTGTGATTTTTAGCAAATTAAATACTAACATTTGTGTTGGATAGAAATGGCGAGATTTCCAACCGTGAAGATTAAGTTTATTAGGGAATTATGAGATTTTGTGTGTGTTTGTGTGTGTATATATTTAATCGAACATAACCAAAATCATTCAGTTTATAGAATATAAAGCAGATCAATTTTTAATAATAAATTAAAATCAAATCGTTGTGACAGTATAAATACTACTGAAGAGTATTTTATGGAAAGAGTAACAAAGTAAGTGAAACTGCTTAATAGTTCTGAGTACACATTGTTGTGTGTCCTTTGCTTGTCACATGATCTACTATATATTTATATTAATGCGTACGGTGCATCTTTGCTTAGTGTAACAGACTCTTTTAAATTCCCAGATTAAGAAACAAAGGATGAAAAGTGGGGGAAAGAAAAAAAAAACTGAATTGGAAATTTACTTGGCTGAGGCAATTGTTGAAAAAGAAACTTCTTTTGATATACTTAGGTGGTGGAAGCTGAATGCTGCAAGATTTCCTATCCTTTCTAAGATAGCTAGGGATGTCTTAGCTATACCAATATCCACTGTTGCCTCAGAATCTGCTTTCAGTACATCTGGTAGGGTTTTAGACCCTTTTAGGAGTTCATTAACTCCTAAAATTGTGGAAGTTTTGGTTTGTACACAGGATTGGCTTAGACTGCCAAATACCCCCCTGTCAATTGAGGAAAATCTTGAGGAATTAGAGAGATTTGAACAAGGTAACACACTAAGTTACTAACACTCCCTAGTTCTTAACATTCACACAATTTTAATTTAGTTTTAACATTCTACTGTTTTTAATTTTGCAGAATTTGGTGCTGATGGTGGCAATGCAACTGGGAAGATTGGTGGTTTTACACTTGCTAGTATTCCTGTAATGATATGCTTTATATTTTATACTCTTTTATTAATGTATTGTGTATACTATTATTCATGACTGTTGCTGCCCATATTATTGAGTGATTACTGATGAGGCAGTGAGGCATTGGGATTTGGTAACTGTTTTAATTAGTTGCTGCCCATAGTTGTCCTATTGAGGCTTGGTAACTATCTAGTTGCTGCCTTCGCTGGTAAGTTGGAGTGTTGGACAGTTGGTAACTGGTAAGTTCCTGGTGATAATTCTATAATTGATTATTCTATGACATTATGTAGTTATGTATTTATGGCAATGATGAAAGCTTCCACCAATGATCTGAAATATAGGGGATTAAGTTGGTATGTTGCTCAATCCTCATGAGGATGTTGTAGCAATTTGCCCTTAATCCTAATTTTGATATGGACAAAAAGCTTACTGAGCCAACTTTATAATTGTCTAATGTTTAATTATTTTATATTGCATAACTTGTGTTTGTTATTTGCTAATATTCCTTAAGTTTGAGTTCACAGGAAGAAGAAGCACAGTAGGAACTAGGAAGTACTAGTCATATGGGCATATGGCTGCAAAAATGCAAAACTGCAAAGTGTATTTATTTTTGTAAAGTTGTAAAGTACTTAACTGTATGTACTTAGACAGTTATCAATTTTTGTAACTGTGTCACCTGTGTGTGAGTGTGTCTGTGTCTAAGTTGTATTTTTTTTTTTTAAAGTTGCTGCCTTGTTTAAGTTGTTTTTGTAAATTGTAATGCTGCCAATAGTATTAATTAGTATGATGTAGCTTCTTCAATTATTGTGTAACATTGCAGCTTGTCATTTTTTCCAAACATTTATAATTTTGAAGTGTTTAATTCAAATATTTATTTATTTTTGTAAGTTTGACTTATCCGAATTGAATTCGGATATCTGACCGATCCGAATACCCCCGAACTTTTAAAACCCGAAGTAATTTTTATAAATATAAAAAAAATTGGATTTGGAAATTAATATTCGAAACCCGCACGGATTAGCCTTCCCGACATCCAAACCGGCCCCACCCGACCGATGCACGCCCCTACCAATGAATAGTAAGTATGAAAGATAAAATGGGACAGAACAAGTGTGTGTGTGTGTGTGTGAGTGAGAGAGAGAGAGGAAAGAAATGAGAACGCATGTCATTTGTTCATGTGTCCAGATCTAACGGATCAGAAACACTGATTTAAAAAAAAAATGCGGTGGTATTTTCGTAAATAATTGAACATTAAAGTTCAAGTAAAATGTATTACAAGTGCAAGTAGCAGTTTAATATAATGAACCTAAGTGCAAGTAAATTGTATTACAAGTGCAAGTAAAATGTATTGCAGGTGCAAGTAAAATGTACATTGAGCATCAATACTAAGTTCACCTAATGTTATAACTAGTTGCACTTAACGTTATTATTAGGTGTACGACTGTACCTAGGTGCACGAATGTTAACAAGGTAAATTGCTTGCACTTGTGAGTGAAAATAGGTGCACTTGTAAGTGATTTTACTTGCATGTTTTACTTATCATATGATAATTGCCCTCCCATGAGAACATGAGAACCAATATGATGCATTAAAAAAATAGATCTGATGCCAATGACTTTGGGTTTAATTGCAAAAAGTGACTCTCCCAAATAAAAGGTCATGAGTTCAAGTCTTAGTAGAGGCGGTATTGACTCTTTGTGCTTCTATAGGTTGGTAATGCAACACATAGAGGCGGTATTGACTCTTTGTGCTTCTGTAGGTTGAGAGAAAGTAGTTATATACAGATACTACATTGTAACGTATACAACACATGCTCCATATGCACATGCGCATTTTTAATTCCCCCAATTAATCTCATCCATGAATCTGTTTTTTTTTTAATGCACCAGATTGGTTCTCATGAACTCATGGGGAGGGTTGTTCTCATAGGAACATCTCTCTCTCTCTCTCTCTCTCTCTCTATATATATATATATATATATATATATGTGATCGTATGAGAATCACGCCACATGAGTACAGGAATCAATCTGGTGCATTAAGCATTATGCTATATGCATATTAAACATGTTCCTATATCGCTCACAACACATGTTTAACATGCATTCATACTTAATATGCACACAACATAATATTCTATATGCATACACGTATTTGTAATTCCCGAACTAAATTATTGCAAATAAGTGGTTTATAAATTAAAGAGGTCTTTTCGCACAAAATAAAATAAAAATAAAATAAAATAAAGAGGTCTGGGAAGAGATTGATTACACATAGTACATACAATTGAATTATTGCAGACATGTGGCAGACAAGCTTAGCTGTCTGCCGAAATAATTCAATTGTATGTACTATGTAGTATGTCGTCAATCTCTTCCCAGCCAGATCAGACCTCTATAATTTATAAACCACATTTTTTTAAATAAAAAAAATGTGGTTTTAAATTAAAGAGGTCTGGGAATTGACTACATATACTATAAACCACATATTTGCAGTAAACTAGTTGTCACAGCAATAATGACCAAAATGCATGTTTGCAAATCTATTTGAAGTCAAATCATCTTAATAAAGAGGTCTGGGAAGAGATTGATTACACATAGTACATACAATTGAATTATTGCAGACATGTGGCAGACAAGCTAGCTGTCTGCCGAAATAATTCAATTGTATGTACTATGTAGAATTATTTTCACTTTTAGTCCCACGACTATTGGATCATTTCCACTTTTGGTCATTGACTATTAAAATTTCTAAATTTGGTCCCACAACTTTTAAATCTCTACCACATTTGGTCCCACGACATTTAAATTTCTACCACATTTAGTCCTTCCGATCAAAATCCGGTCACCGGTGACTATTTTTCCGGCGAATGAAATAAATTAAGGGTAAATTTGTCATTTATTTTTTTATTTAAAAAAAAAAAAGAAAAAAAAACCCAACCCCTGCTTTTCTGCGGCCATCTTCCCCAACCCCAACCCTTCTGCTGTTCGGCGCCAGCAGAAGGGTTTGGGGGGTTTTCTTTTTTCT
>CM008335.1:11486905-11503563 GCA_002525835.2 Ipomoea batatas | reverse complement strand
TAATAAAGCAACCCACTCCCTTTCACATGGGAGTGTAAACCGGGTGCCACTAGACCACAGGGTCTTTGGCGTATAATTTTTTTTCTAAAAAAAATAATTGAAAAAAAAACTGATTTGGGCATCTTTTTGAATTTTAGTATTATAGAGTTACAAAAAGCTCATTAACTAAACATTTATATTAAATTTTTAACCAAATCAAACAGCTAGTGGTCAAATACCAAAATTAGCTGATAAACTAACTATTTTACCCAATAGGACCAATATCTTAATTAATTATTTTATTAAAAATATATCTTTATTCTTCTAAAATCTTAATGGACTAAAACCCGTAGCCACTACGCCAATAAGGTGTTCACAAAAATCAAACTTGTAACCTTTAAGTATGAGAATCATGATTCATCTACTTAGAATGGATATGAATTTTTTTAAAGCTTGAATTTAATTTGTATAACTTTGTCCAAAAATAATAATAGAACACAAAGTAAATTAATTTGAAAAAAATTAAATAATAATAGCATGATGCTATATAAGTTAAATGTCTTGTTTAATTAGGGACTTTATACGATATATATTGAGTGTGAAAATAATGGTCGAACGATTACAACACTGATGGTGAGGTTTCAGTGGTAGCTACTAGATGATGGTTGTCTTTGAGATACAATATTATATTAATTTGGATAAAAGTAAATGTATGTCATTTTCAAAGCGCAATTATATTAGTGAGAATTAACGAACGCCATAGCTTTTGCATGAATGCTCTAACCAGACATCATCAGCCTGGCCATGCGCGATATATGATGCCCCAGCGGACAACAGGCACGACACGTCGTCCTCACGTTGGAAAAAGCTAAGCACCCAGGATAGGCCGGCCAGCAGCCATGCACCCCTGATTCGTTGTGGTGCACACAGTGCTGCCGCGTTGTTCATTTCCTTGGACGTACTTTGTGTAACCAACGAACCACTGCACCCTTAATATTGCAGTATATGAATTACACTTAATGTGGTGGGCTCTTTGTAGGCACTTAAAAATTGGTCATTTCACATATCAAATTGTTTAATTACTGTGATTTATTTCTCTACTAATCCATTATTACACTATTACTTGGACAATCACGACGATTTGTCGTCCTGCATAATCTGATCTAATATTCTACTAACCCTATAATTCTATTTGTGTCCCGCATTGAGCGTGACCAGCTCTTTCAATTCTTTTGGTTTTTGTCCTTTAACGTTTGATTGTATGTACATACATATTGATTCTAGGAAAAGTCATCAACGTATCAATAGTGTTTTTTTTTTTAATTTAAAAAAAACTTTCTTTTCAACAATATCAAGGGTTTTCTTACGCTATTAAAGTTATACTCAATAAATTTAAGAAATTAATCATTTTTGACCGACAACGACAAATATTGTGAATTGAATAAATTAAAATAATGAGCATTTATAGTTTTTTTGAAATATAAAGACATTATTGTGGTTGTTAAAACAGCATTGCGCAAATTTTCAAGATAATTGACTAATTGAGAATCAAACCAATTTCATAGGGCCTTGGTTGTGTCATGATTTCATTTCATGACATTATTTGTTTGGTTGATATGATTATATAAATTATTAAAGGAGATTTTATTTCAATTATAATGTGCTTTGATTATAAAACGAAAGGCAAAGACAGCTCGAGTAAGAAGTATCATACAATCATTAAATCCAAATAATTGTTAATTATTTGATGAATTAAATCACATGCCTGTGGTGGGCTTGAATTGTACTACTATGCTAATATATTTAATTATTATTATTGTCTGTTGTATTATAAAAGGTTACACTCAACTATCATTGTTACGTTACTTAGGTACACAGTCTCGCACATTTCCAAAGTTCAATATTACATCTTAAAATTTCTATGGACCATATAGATACATAATTTTTAGTTGTTGTCTCATTATGAAGCACAAATTGAATTAAAAATTGTAATTACTATTCAAAAATATATACTAAATAAAACTTATGTATATAATAGCTCGAATGAAGAGGAGGATGAGGAGGAGGATATCAATATGTCATTCAGTAACCCAACGAGGTAGCTCAAGTGGCAAGTGAGCTCTCTTTGTGGGGAGGAATTCCGGGAGAACCTGGGTTCAATTCCCACAAGCGACGATTCCCCCTGGGCTAGCTCATGTGCCTCTCGGAGCGAACGTGGGTGGACCCCGGACCGTTAAACGGACGGAGTGAAAGACCCTGTAAATTTACCAAAAAAAAAAATGTCATTCAGTTCCAAATACATATTTGAACTTACAAAAATTGTGCAATTGAGTCTTTTTTTTTTAGGTTGCCATCAAGTAATTGGTTAAAAATAGTTGACATGAAATCTAAATAAGTTTTATATATGATACGTTGGTAGGCTAAACGGGCCAACCCGTCAACTCACTTTTAGTTTTAAAATTTTAAAATATAAACTTAGTTTTTGCATAAGTCAAAATTTGAACCTTTAACATAACCATAATATTGTTAATTTAACTCTATATAAGGTTTTATAGTTTATAACATTATTTATAAACATTATATTTTTTTGGGTAGTATGGTTATACTGCAAATTATATTATGGACCATAATCCACTTTGGATTGTGAATCCTGATTCAAATGACATCCATATTATGTGCTCACGGTTAATAGATTATGTGTTTGTATATAAATTGAATGCACATAAAAGGTTAATAATAAGCACACAATATACAACTAACATATTATTTACATGTAATTAACATATTATGTGCCTTCAATTTATTTACAGCCACATAATCTATTAATTACAAACACATAATTTTTAAACAATGGTCTATAATGTAAGGTGGAACCTAATCCATGATAAAACAATTGATGGTTATAAGGCTGGTCCAAAAGAAAAACACTAACTCAACCCATCTTAAAACATGTTAAATAGGCCCACTTGTTGAGTTAAACCCATTTTGACTGCTTTGCTTTAGTTTGCGGTTAGCCTGGTTACACAAGTTAAAATAAATCAAGGCAGAGGAGGAAGATGAGGACCACTGCATCAGAAGATGTGATAAAGCAGCTGAGATATGGGAAGTATTACTACCTTATGGGACTTTAACAATGTTTTTATCTAATGAGTTTGATACTTGGCTTACTAACAATGTGGCAGGTAAAGTGCATGTTGACAAAGTAAACAAATGGGGTGAAACCTTTGCGCTTACGGCATGGTGGATCTGGAAATGGAGATGTAACAAAGTCTTCAGAGAGGAAATATGGGACAAGGGGTCGAAAATCAAATGGATCTATGCACAACGGAAGGAAATGGCAAAGGCATTTGATAGAAGGAAAACTCCTGGAGCGGACCATGGTAATGCAAGGAGGAAGAATCAGCAGCTTGACAATTGGATTACTCTCAATACTGATGCGTCATTCACCTCGAACAACATGATTACGGGATGTGGAGGAGTCTTAAGAAGTCCCAATGGAGATTGGATAAGTGGTTTTAGCTGCACTTCAAGAGCGGAACATGCTACGTAAGGCGAAATTTGGGCGATCTATGCAGGCCTAAAATGGGCATGGAAGGCAGGTTTGAAGAAACTACTTGTGCTGAGCGACTCCCAACATGCGGTGGATTGGCTTACTATTGGTCCTACTCCGTTAGGACCGTGTGCCAGAATCGTGGAGCTCTGTAAGGGATGGCTTCTAAAAGATTGGGAAGTCATGATCGAGCACGTTCCAAGAGATTCTAACACCATTGCGGATTGGCTTGCCAAGGTTGCTATCAAAAGGAAATGCGATTGGATTGAGTTCCTTACTCCTCCAGAGAATATTAGAGATATTATTGAGATTGATAAAGCTAAGCTTGCGTTTCAGCAGGACAGCTAGCTGTTGTACTGGGTAACCCCCTCCCTATTTCCCAAAAAAAATAAATCAAGACAATCATTATTTTATTTAGTCATTAGAGGAAAACTGAATGGAAAAATAAGAAGAAAAAATAACCATAGACCAATGTCGTACCACGATTCTAAAATGATAATTGTTACAGAGTACATTATTTGTATGCAATATTATAATGATTTTATACAGTAATAAGCAACCTTAGCTAAATTAATCATATAGTTAGCTTGATAATTATAAAATTTTAAATTTAGCTCTCGATTAGAGTTGCCATTGAATCCATGCAATCTTTTATTGTTCTCGATTAGAGTTGCCATTGAATCCATGCAATCTTTTATTGTTTAAAATTATAAATAAATCAAAGTAGCATAAATTTTATATATTGATATGATATATAAAATTTAAAATAAAAAAAATAAATTTAAAATAATTCAGTTAAATCTTTTCATTCAAATTTCAAAACATACATAAGATGGAAGTATTATTATTTAGATGTATAAATCTAAGAGGGGAGAGAAAGAGACAAACATACTAAATGAGAGATTTGGGGGACCAGATTAAATGAAGTATATGGATTAGAAAGTTTTTCTGAAGTTAATGATGCCACGTGGGAGGGGTGAGATTGATGATGGTAAAATGAGTTGTCAAGTTCCTGGCCGGTTCTGTTAGAAGTGTTGGCCTGTTCGGATGGGGACAGATTCCTGGATTTCCCCAATCCAATAAACATTCAAATGTTTTTTTTTTTTTTTTAATAAAAAATAATAAAAGAAACCAGTAGTGGACTAACGGCAGAGGTGTGGTGGTACAATATAAATTCTCGGCCGTCGAGCCGCGACCGCCCGTGACCTTGGAATCCGCCAAAGCATAGCAAACAGCTCCAACTAAAAATTTCGCACTTTATTTTTTTATTTTTTATTTTTGTTTTGTTTATACATTTTTCTACCCTTTAAGGATGTTTTGTGGGATTATTAGTTTGTTGTTTGCGCGTGTGGTAATGTGGTTTACTCTTTGCTGCCATGATCGCAGGTCGCATAACAGAGCAAGGACGCCGGGTGCAGGTAGTTTGGTTATATATTTTATGATAAACTAAACTAAAAAATCAAAATAATTACTAAATTATTGTTTGAAAATATACTACTATGTGCAGTTTGTCGAGAGATTTTTTAATTATGACTAAAAAATATTTTTATGATATTGGTGTTTGGTGTATGTACGTGTGTGTGTGTATATATAATATATATATATATATATATATCCCTCTCTTAACATCTAAGGCTCTAAATTTTATGTTAACATCATTAAGTAATTTGAATCGTACTAAATAGTAAAATTTAATTTAGTATGGAACTAATAGAAACTTAAGTAATTATATGATTATTGACAAATATTTAATATTAAGCATTTATTTCAATTATTAGGAACATTGTCAAATGGGAGGCTTGGGCTATTTTTGATGCAATTCATTGAGCATGGTGCAGAGGTGAGAGAAAGATTTTGATATAAAGTGATTCTAAGGAGATCGTCATTTAGATTAGTGATGATATTATACCATTCGGACTAGTTAGTGAAATCATTCCAGAGTGAAGGCATGGGAGGTCAAAATCACTTATACCCCTTCTCCCCCACCCTTCCGTGAAACGGACAAGGTAGTGGACGGTCTAGTCACGATTACTATTAGAAGAATAGAAGGAAGTGTGCTTGGGTTGAGTTTAATGATCCTCCAATGAACTTTGGAGCCTACTCGATAGAGAGAAGCAACATTGTTTGTCACAATCGTAATATTATGAACAGATGCTAATTTGATTGAGTTCCCTTTCTGATGATAAAAAAATTAGTTGAATGAAATAATAAAATAGTTTAGTAATGGTTTTTTCTTGCCAAAGACCTTGTGGTCAAGTGGCATCCGGCGTCCCGGTTAACACTGTTGACTTGTTGTGCTTCAATAGATTGAGAAAGTAGTTATGAACAGATACTAAATTGTAATAGAGTCAATAATACTAAAAAAATGATTTTTTTTCTTTAATTTAGATTCAATAAATAAAAAATATACGGAGTATATGAATAATTATTTTAATTAAGGAAAAAAGGCAAAGTAAATTTTTTTTTTTTTTAAAAGAGGGTCGTTTTCAGTCTCGAATTTCCAGCAAATTTTCGCAAAGGGAGACAGTTTTTCTCGTACCGGCGATTTTCCTTTTCCCACTGTTTTAAAAAGGCTCTCTTGTTTCTCCCTCCTCTCCTCTCTCTCTCTCTCTCTCTCTTTCGAACTCAACTGCCGCTCCGTGTTCGACTCGCGTTTTTAGCAGTCTTAGCATCTAAGGAGACGAATCACCCGAGACGCAGATAAAATATACATTTATATAGAGAGAGAACTGAAGAGAGAAAAAAACCAAAAAACAAAAAAAAAAATTACACGCGTAAATACACTATGCAGATAGAGGAATCGATCGGTCAATTTCTTTATATCTTTGAATTGCCATTGTGGAATTGATTTTCCTCAGACTTTGAAATTTTCCTTCTCCGATTGTGAGGATTCGGGTTGTCAGTTAATTTGGGCGCTTCTCGAATTGAGATCCCGTAGTTTGATTTTACGTCGAAGGAATCCTCGGATTCCTTGTCGTTTGCCGCCGGTTCCCGGAATTGTTCTTTTTTGGCGATCGTGGCCGAGTTAGGGTCGTCGGAATTGGAATTGCGTTGTTGTTTTCTGAGGTAGAAAGGGTCTCGGGATGAGCGATGTTGACCTTCGCAGTAGGTTTGTGATGTAATATGGAAGTGGTGGTAGTGGTGTACACAGACGAAGAAGATGTCGCTTTACATTGGTCGCGAGGCTTCAAAGGTTCGTCTTTTTCCTCTGCTATATTGCTTCAAGATACTTGTTTGATTTAAATTCCATATTTTATTTTTCTCTTTTAACAAAAATAAGGCATTTTCTTGATTGACTTGTTATTTCTGTTCTGTGGAGAAGCTATGGAAGAGAATTTGTGCAGAGACTACAGCAGAGATCAAGCTTCTTGCCGAGAATTGGAAGTATCTTCTTGGAGGTCTAATTTGTCAGGTTGTGATTCAGTGGAAATGCAAATTTTTATTGTGGTCTTGGTTTTCTTGAAGATTAAAGCCTGTGATTAAGTTCTGTATAGGTGTTTATGGGACCACATGGTTGTGCTAATCTAGGCTGCAGTGCTTCACTGCTTAGTACTATGGTTGAAATTTTAGGCTAAGTTAGTTTTCTAGTTGACTTTATCTCTGGTGTAATTATCAGGCTTTATATCCCATGTTGGCTAGAATATACATTTTATGCTGAGAAAACTTGATGTTATATGTTTGCTGGAGTGATATCTTCTGGGTGCTTTGCATGGAGCCTTGAGTGCTAACAGCATCATGAATTATTAGTTGTAGTTGCTTTGTTTAAAAGTAGGGGATTGTTATCTATTGATACTTTCTTTTGTGATGTGTAACTTCTTTCCTTTCTTGTCCTGTAACTGTGCTTTAGATGCCTAAAATGTGAATCTATCTATGTCTCAATTCTCCAGTACATCCATGGACTGGCTGCTCGAGGGGTTCATTACCTACATCGGCCAGGACCGACTCTACAGGATGTTGGGTTCGTTCTTCTTCCGGTGAGTTATGCTTCTTCCATGTGTCTGATTGCATTTACTTTCGAGAAGATTCGTGCTCATTTTCCTTTTGTTTATCTCAACAAACTCCAGGAACTTGGTCAAGACAAGGCTTACATCAGTGAGACAGTATTCACTTCCATCTTTATGTCTTTTGTCTTGGTGAGTCATCCTTGCATATCTCATATCTGTTTCTGGTTTGACTTTTGGTGTAATTAAGTGATCCATAACTCTAGTTGATTAGGTATTTCTATATTAGCAGAAGTAAATTTTTTATATCATCTACTCCTATTAGTGCTTTCATTTTTTTTTAAAAAGTGTGTTCTTTCTGTTATGCTACAGTGGACTTTCCATCCGTTCATTTTAAAGAGCAAAAAGATCTACACTGTGCTAATATGGTGCAGGGTCTTGGCTTTCTTAGCTGTAAGTTTCTTATCTCCATGTATTTGTATGTTCATATCTCCATTAAATGATTGGACAAAATCCAGTTGTATTATATATATTTGGACCATAAGTGGAAGATCAATATTAATTTACAATTGAAATGTGAACTGAGTTTTTGTATGCAGGCTTGTCAATTGCTTCGGATTATAACTTTCTATTCTACACAACTTCCTGGTCCAAATTATCATTGTCGGGAGGTAAAAGCTTAAACTGCAGTGTTATGAAGATCTTGTTCTGTTCTAAGACTTGTTTTCTTTTCTTTTGTGTTTGTGTTTATCTATGATTTATGAACACTTCTGACAGGAGATTTATTTCTGCAATATGCAGGGTTCAAAGCTTGCTACGCTTCCTCGCCCTGATAGTATTGTAGAATTTCTATTTATGAATTGTAGGTGACACTTATGCATAATTTGTTTTCCCCTTGAATCTGTGATCTTGACTTTATTCTTGCGAGTTACATGATTTTTATGAATTTGCAGTTCCTCAGGGAATACTTTATGGCTGTGGGGATCTAATATTCTCATCGCATATGATATTCTCTCTTGTCTTTGTTCGGACATATCAAAAATACGGCACACGAAGGTATATTCTCATACTGTCTTGACTTGGCTGCTTTCGTTAGCCAGGGAGGTATATTTTCAGTTTTGATTAGGTGATTAGCCCATAATAATTTTGAGGAATCTTTAGGTTGATCAAGCAATGTGCGTGGTTAGCTGTTATCGCCCAAAGTTTCTTGATTGTTGCGTCTCGCAAACACTACACAGTTGATGTTGTCGTGGCTTGGTGAGGGATTATTCGACTACAGTTTCTTTGATAATCTGTTGCCATAAAAACCAACAATTTTTTTATTTATTTATTCATTTGAATATTTTTCCAGGTACACCGTGAATCTGGTGGTGTTCTTTGTTGACAGAAAATTACCAGGTTTGCATGCAGCCACAACTTTTCTATTAAGAAAATTTCTCTCATTCTCATTTCTCTTTAACCAGACTAGAAAAGAAATACTAAAGCACTGACCATATGGACACAGAATTGCCTGACCGCTCTGGTTCAGCGGGATTTTTGATACCATTGACCAAGGACAACAAGACTAGAGAAGAGAACCTCAAACTTTTGAATGGGAATTCTGGAGATCTTGCAGACAAGGTATGAAAATAACATCTTTCCTGGTATTATCTTATGTTTTTTTTTTTCCCCATGATAATACATATTCATTTTGTTGCTTCAGAGGCCAAGAACCCAAATAAGTGGGAAGATAACAGAAGACGGAAACACGGTGCACGGTGAAGGGTTGATGAATGGGGGATAGATTTAGAAGTGTTATTAGCAGCAGCAGCAGCAGATCAATTAGGAACAACTACTTCGACTTACAAGTCTGTTTATATGGATGAATCCGCCCTTGTCTCCACTGTCTGGTAAATTTTGATTTGTAGAGTAGGAATCAAATCTCAAGTGTTAATGCTTCTTAATACCCATTGTCTTGATCCTAATGGTTAATCACTTGATGTAAACATCATAATGTATCATGGAATTAAAGTAAGTTTCTTAATTGATGCAATTATTATTATATTCTCCCCAATGTTCATAATTTATGTTTTAAAAGGTAATCTTGTTCTTTAAGGTAACATCACATCTAGTAAACTGAACACCTCTGGTGCCTATCTATGCAATGTTTGTTTATGAAACAGAAGGGGGGATGGGGGAGTTGGTGCAAATTGAATGGTCATATCTTTTGTTAGGACCCAGCATTCCTCCTGTCTACTGTCAAGTTTAAGGTCTTGAATGTTGACCCATCACTGGGAAAGCCTAGCCTTTGCATTTAAGGTGTCCAGACATCACATGCCCCTTCTTCTCCCATTCCCATGTGGACTGCCAGGCTACAGAAGAGCACGCAATATGTTCCCTGCCCTACATTTTCTTGCCCATAAAACACACAATTTTTCACCCCTTTGACAGTGACTCAATCGTCCATTTTGCCCACAAAAGACGAAATTCTTCCCATCCCGAATGTCTCACACTCCAAATGTTGATTCAACGTTAAGTACGAAGATCAGTAATTGATACTCACAATCAGGTGAAATCCTCCCACTGCGATTACCGACTGTCATGGCCCACAAAAGACGAAATTTCACTTATCCCACAGGTCTCACGCTCCAACGGTGATTCAATGTTAAGTAAGGAGATTAGTAACTGATACTCAGAATCAGGTGAAATCCTCTCACTGTGATTACCGACTGTCATGGTTTGACCTTGTGTTCTTCCCTATCATCTGTTACCGGAAACTACTGTCTTCATTTGTTTCTCAACTGTTGTGTTGTGACACTAACTGAGAGGGGCATGTGGCTGTGGGTATAATTGGAAGTAGCGGCGGTGGGAAGACATTAATGTTGTTAACCCCTACCAAGTACCAACTAACCTAGACACCTAGTTAAGGCGGCGGTTGCATTAACCTTCCTAGGGGCCCCATGTAACAGTACAGTTAGCTTGTATTTTTTTATTATTTATTTTTAATTACTTAGGTTACTAACTTCGTAGATTATATACTTGTCATTTGTAATTGGGAAATAGTGATGAATTGTCACTCTCATAATCTCGATAATTGTACAGATGGACTCCACTTTTGAGATTCGATCTGTAAACAGATATGCTACGATAAACACACATTATGGTGACAAAATACTGTGGTGGTTACAATATTTACAACGAATTTGAAGAATTTAACTTAAGCAAAGGTTACGGCAACATAATTTATTGTTTTCCGGTCTTCTTAGTTTTCTTCTGCTATATTAATTTGTAATATTTGAATGTGCCGTATGCTATACACTAGAGTACTTAGTTTCCAACGTACTAGTTTGTTGGGAAGTTCTTTATTTTTCTTAAATACTAATTTTTGACGTGTTGTATGTTAGTAATTTTTTAATATTATTTTAATTTTCATATTTTTAACAAACTTATTCACATATCATTCACTGCATGATGATATTAAAAAAAAAACCTTGTAATATGGTCCTACATCAATTTTACAAAAAATTGTGAAGTAGTATTTTAGTTTGGTCAAATTGTTACCTCTGAGCTAATTTTTGTGGTGGAATTAAGAACTTAACTTGAGTGTTGTATCATTTGATGCTTGCCTTCAGAAGTCGGTGCGTAGCAGAAAATGATTACTCGGTGCTTGATAAGATTTAAAGAGATAAGACTTGAGTCCAAATTCAAGTCATTCGCCTCATGTGGGGAAAATGGTTACTTAGTGCCCTAAGAGTATGAAGTGTGGGCTAAAGTATGATGGAATTATTCTTTCCCCTCAATATTATTATCTTTGATAGGGGGGTTAGGGTAACCCTGCTTGCCTTATGTGGTCTACTTCCCAATCTAGAGGGTTCTTCTAGATTCAACTAGAGAGTTAACATGTGCATGCACTTCTTGACATGAGGGTTTGCATGTATACTTCTCGACCCAAGCTAAGGATCTACATATGTACTTACTGACCTTTATGTTAGCGGATTTCTTGACCATTATTCTTAGATAGGTCAACTTCACAGTTACCTCACCAACTGTCACATCAACAACTTACAAGTGTCATGACTGATTTAAGTGTAATCAGTGTATGTCACATCAACTATGTCATTATCTTGTTATTATTGTATCTCTTTGCCAGTAAGTATAAATAGAACATTCCACCTAGTGTGAAGGGTGGCTTCTTCTTCCAACTTGTATTGTGCCCGTTAGAGCTTTTTCGACTCTATAATATGTCTTCTTCCCCACTTCTTTCTTGAATCTCCCCCTTCATTTCATTTCTTATTCTTATTCTCGAAGTGAATTGGAAGCCATTCAAATTCGGCCCATAAATAAAATACCAGCCCATAAACTTGTTCATATTGGATCAGATCCATCCACAAAAATAACTTTCTTTTGTGTTTTTCATTGCATTAAAAAATAATTCTCCATGCCAATAATCAAGAATATAGTTACACACATATCCAACTCAAATTATCAGACTCAACACAAAACCCTCTCACAAATAATGGTGCACAAATTACATGGAAAAAAACAATAAATTAATGAATGATTTAGAGAGAAGAAGGCGCCGGCGCCGGAGCCGGTGAATCAGCTATAAGCTTTTCACTACGGCTGTCGCCGGAGGCTGCCGCAGCACCACTGCTCAACAGTTCAATCATGGCTCGGTGGGGGTTTCTCCTCTGTCTCTGGCAAAGGTCCGGCAAATACACTCCTGAACATTATAATTTCACACAAACAAACATATTAATTACATAAAATGTAATAATTGGAAGAAAGATGGAAAGAATCAAAAGTCTAGCTATTAAGTTATTAGTGTTGCACCATATATCATTAAAAAAATATTATCATAACTTATCCAATATTATTATTATTATTATTATTATAATAATAATAATAATAATATAATAATAATAATAATAATAATAGTAGTAGGAAAATGTTATGTACCTTCGCCGGCGGCCATGTTGAAGTAGAGGTCAACGATGTTGGGGCAGTTCTGGTAACACGCCGGAGAGCAAAGCTTGGCGATGAACAGTGAGTCCAGCAAAGAATCCGATGAAATTCCGACGCTGTTCCGATCAGCCCCGCATGCATTCACGCACTCGTCGGATTCTATGTGCTCCGCCATCTTTCGAACAAAAACCTCCGACGTCTTGCATTGGTACTCCACCTTTCCGTCGCCGGTCGCCGAGTTCTCCAACAGACACCTCTTCCCCGACGACGCGATCGAAAACGCGCAAACATTCACACCCAATTCCTCGCATATAATCTCCCCTAATAATCATTAAACAAAAAAAAACCATTATTCATCGGTAACACATACATTATCTTCACCATGCATGCATGCAAAACATGCATCAATCTTATGGTTTAATATATGCATAAATAGAGTTTTTTCCCCTTTTATTCCTCTATATGCGATTGTGAGATCATTTTCACATTTAGTTCCTCACTATTAATTCTGTCTAACCTAATTTTTGGTCACCATAACTTATTTTAAAGACTAAAATTATCATTTTTCATTACTTTTTTTCTTAAACTTGTTTGACAAGGGATCAAAAATGACAAATTTGTTCTTCAAAGACAAGTCATTTGCCTCTAAATATCATAGGACGAAATGTGAAAAAATTAATAGTCAAATACCAAATGTGAAAATGGTATCATAATCGTGTAATCAAAAGTGGGGAAAAAAAATCTACATAAATATGATGGAAAAAGAGAAAATCTAAGACGTACCAAGAGTAACATGGATGAGGAGAGAACAAGTGAAGAACAAAACGAAAGAAAGATTGAGTGAAGAAGCCATATATGTTTGATGCTTAATTGTATACAGTTTCTGGGTTTTTTGGTGGAAGAAATGAGAAGAGAGAGAGAGAGAGATATGAAGTGTGTGAAAATGGTTGATGGGTGAGATGGAGCAGTAATGGGAGGGGCCTAATATAGTTATATAGGCGTGTGCAAAATAAAAGCTATAATTGCTGTCAATATATGGATTCCCTGAAACTTCGTTTAATTTGCACAAAGAGGAATGATGGACGGCAACTAGTAGTAGTAGGTCATCCATGGCAACCTTCACCGTACCCTTAGTGGAGCCCATGCATTCCTTATGCTATAAGAATACTATAGTACTTATAATAATAATAATAATCAAATTCAAATATTTGTGTTGACAAGAATAATGGGAAAAAAGGGTATGTTTTAACCTAATTTTAGATCTACTTATTTTCATCTGTTGGTATCAAAATTCGGTTAGATTAGTCTTAAAAACTCTCTTGGTTCAATTTATATTCAATTTACTATTCTTTAATCAAACCAGGCCAATTCTTTGTTCTTTACTTATTTTCTTTTACTATTAAATATTATTTTTAATATAAATTTTAAGTATATAAATTTTATATATTAATCCTAAACTTAACAACAGATTTGTAAGTAACTCCATTCAGGTATCGTTAATCAAATTTGATACTGCATAAATGAGATATAGTAATAAATATGGTTTTATGTCTTTGTTGAGTGAAAATTCTTCTACACTTTGACCATAACGTTTATTTATCATCACCAACAACATGTAATTCAAGTAAAAAAAAAAATTGAAAGAAGTGACTGAACATATAAAATATGATTTTAAAACGTACCAGAAAGTCTAATTTATCACACAAAGTACTATTGCATTGAAGCGAAATTTATCTATTACACACCCTTGAATAATGACAATAAATTTTTCAAGTCACCTAAAAAAAATCTAAATTTCTATAAATAAAATATTAAATAATTTAATTTGCATATTGACTATTGAGTTGGTTGGTGCCTTCTTAATTAATTTCCTATTGACGCCTAACAAATTGAAGACGTGTTTCCATATTGTTCTAAGTCAGCTTTAAAGATTCAAGTTCAACGTTTAGAAGTTTCTACAATATTATTGTCGCGTTTAAAAAAAAAAAAAGATTTCGTCGAAATCACACAATCATTTTCGTTCTGTTAATTATTTGCATTTTATGGTTGAACGCAGCTTTTATTTTAATTTTCTACTCTGTCGGCTTTAGGAGAGAATCATGTTCTCAATTTTACACTAATTACATAGGCTCTGTTTGACAGAGCTTATTTAGGAGCTTATAGCTTATTTTAAACTACTAATAAGCTATAAGCTCTGTTTGGTAATGTTTAGGGGTGGGCACTTCGGTTCGGTAAAACCGAACCGAACCAAACCGAACCGTACGGAAGTAGTTCGGTTCGGTTCGGTATAAACCGAAAGAACCGAACGGTACTTAATATAGAGAAACCGAACGGTTCGGTTCGGTTCGGTTTTTACCGAACCAAACCGAAAACCGTTTGGTTTTTTAAATATATATAATAAATAATAATAATGAATATTGATCCGTGATGAGGGGATGATGGATGTACAAGATATTACTTTACAATTTGGATTGCTATGTTAATTTTGTTTTTGAATTGTTTTGTTTTTATGTAATATTTATATTTTAGATTTTGGATTATGCGAATATGTATTGTTTGGCAGTGTGTTATTTGAACAATTAGTAAATATTGAAAATTGAACATCCTAAACCGAACCGAATCCCGAACCGAAACCGAACCGTTTCATACCGAACCGAAACCGAACCGAACTTTATTGTAAAACCGAATGGTATCATTTTTTGTAATACCGAAATACCGATACCGAAACCGAAAAAACCGTACCGAATCCCGAAGTGCCCACCCCTAGTAATGTTCCTAAAATAAGCTAGTAGCTTAAAATAAGAGCTTATTTTTGAACGCTACCTAAGGTAGCGTTTCAAAATAAGCTAGTAGCTTCCTAACTTTTTTTTTTCCATCTTTAACCTTATTATTTTCAAGAAATGACATCATTTACCCTTTTCAATTAAAACCTTTTTGGCTAAATCTTTTTTACTTTTTCTCTTCAATATGTTTGGTTGTAATTTCAATTTGACATTTGTGTTTGAATATTGATTTTTGTATGAACTAATTTTATGAATTATAAACATTTTGTTTTACTTTATATGTTTTTAAATATATGTTCTTACTTTAATTTATATTTTATTAAAATATATTGATTTCACTATTTTATATTTTAATATATAAACAAACTTATTTAAATTTAAAACTATTTAAATTGTATGAAGATGTCCTTTTTAGTCTTTTTACATTTATCAGCTTATCAAAAAGCTAATTTTACCAAACACTTTTACGCATAACAGCTAGCTTAACATATCTTCAGATTTCAGCTTCGAACTTATAGTTTTTCAGTTTTCAGCTACTTTTCAGCTTTCAGCTACCTTTTCAGCTAAGTTTGCCAAACATAGCCTTAAACAATAATAAATAAATACGCGGGTCTCACGTACGTCTCAAAATCTATTCTTTCATTCTTTATTTAACTATGGAAATTAGACCAATTCCTGCATTGAGGTGGGTTCTATTGATTTCAGAAAGTCTTGTACAGAGTCGAGAGAGTCTACAACGTGCTCAAAACGTTTCGATTGAACACGACCATTAATTAAATTGGTGTGTCTACATATATATATACTACTACCTCCGTCCCATTTTAGTTGTTTGATTCGTTTAACGAGAATTGACTAAAATTATTTTTAAATCTAATTTTTCATAATATTAAATTTAGCATTAATATATAAAATTTATATATTTAGAAACTACATTAAAAGTATTATTAAACACACAAAAAAATAAATTTAAAAATAATAGAAATTTACTAAAGAAAATAAGTAATAAAGAAAGAGTTGATTTGACCAATGAATAGTAAATAGGACAGGTAAAATGGGACAGATGAAGTAGTAATTATCCTGTACGATGCACCGATAAGACTTATATCAGTTAACGAAGGCTTTCCCAAGTGAAAGAAGGGGTGAAATCTGAGCCGTTGATCTAGATTATATCAACGACTCAAATCAAGAAATTTTTCTTTTAAACGCGCTTCTGCCAACATGTATGCAAATGATCAACTAGCTCAAACTGATGCAACTTAAGATATAGAACTATGCACTTAAGTTATAAAATCACGCACCTTAAAGTATAAAATAACTCACCTTAAGCTATGAAAAGACGCTTCTAAACCTTTAGATTGATGCACCTTAAACTATAAAAGTGACGCACCTTAAGTTCGATCAATATGCCAAAAAAAAAAAAAAAAAAAAAAAAAAAAAAAAAAAAAAAAAAAAAATAAAAAA
>CM008335.1:11455911-11469372 GCA_002525835.2 Ipomoea batatas | reverse complement strand
GCATGGAAAGGTGAGCACGAAAGCTAGCATAGGGAAGGCAAAACCAGTCCCAGTTTACTATTTTCTTTCTGGGTAAATAGGTTTAGGTTTGAGAACTCGCTTTCAAATTCTTGCGATTCTTTTTGTGAAAGATCGGCGTATCTGACATCATTTACCCTTTCCAATTAAAACTTTTTTGGCTAAACCTTTTTGACTTTTTTTTCTCTTCAATATGTTTGCTTGTAATTTTAATTTGACATTTTTGTTTGCTTGTAATTTTAATTTGACATTTGTGTTTCAACATTGGTTTTTGTATGAACTAATCTTATGGATATAAACATTTTGTTTTACTTTATATTTTATTTTGAATGCTATCTGTACATAACTACTTTCTCAAAGTATTGAAGCACAAGAGTTAATATTGACTCCACTAAGACCACCTCCCGTATAAAGGGAAAGGTTTGATGCCACTGGACCACAAGGTCCTTGGCTTACTTTATATTTTATTAAAATATATTGATTTCACTATTTTTATTTTAATATATAAACAAACCTATTTAAATTGTATGGAGATGTTCTTTTTAGTCTTTTTACATTTATCAGCTTATCAAAAAGCTAATTTTACCAAACACTTTTAAGCATAACAGTTATCTTAACAACTTTTCAGATTTCAGCTTTGAGCTTATAGCTTTTCAGCTTTCAGCTACCTTTTCAGCTAGGTTTGCCAAACATAACATTTATGGTCTAGTGGTACTAAATTGCACTATGAGAGGTTGTGAATTTGAATCTCAGTAATGGATGCAGTGACTCTTTATACTTTCGTAAGTTAAGAATGTAGTTATAACAAATACTGTATTGTAACGAGAGGCAGTACTAATAAAAAAAAATATATAAAGAATCTTAAATATACATGATATATATGGAAGTACTGAGTATATGGCATTCACCGGAGGGTAACAGTCGGCAACTAACGGCCGGCGGGCGGCGGCGGTGGAGACATTTCATGGCTGTAAGGTCCCGCGTTAGATGATTCAATCATCACCGGGACACGCGTCATTCTTAGTCCCAAGCCGAACCAATCGCCGTCCGTGTAATAATGTCGGCAGCTTGGCTCACCATATATACGCCATATCGGACATAATTCTTCTTTTTTTATACATAAAAAACTATTCAATAAATGTCTCAAACATTATTGAGCTCTTATTTAAATATATTGGTGAACATATAATCACAATAAATCTTCTATGTCTGGTGCCATACTCTTACTTCTGAACACAAAATCAAATGTATCGAGTTTCGATTAAGTTACTCTTATTTTACTTTACAATAATATGTGAATTTTTTTTTTAACTTATTGAAGTCTTTAATTTGAACCAGTTAATTATGAATAACTTAAATTGTTTACCTCATTGTCTCTTTTGATGACTAAAGTCACAAATCGAGGTTTATGCAATGTAGACGTTCAGTAATAGTTGCGAGTTTTTATCGTGACAAAAAAAAAATACATAAATAAATAAATAAAACACATATCCTTGAATTGAAGTTCCGTGATCCATTTTTATGTAGCAAATAAAAATGTGCTTTTATAGAAAAGGAAAAATATGTATGTAATTACCCCACCCCCTCCCCGGCCCCTCCCCGTCTCTCTTTTAAAAAACTTATTTCCAAAATAAGTGTTTAATAGCATATTCATCACATAATTCAATAAGTGAAAAATAAAATGAGGATTTGGAACCGATTTCGTCGGTCCCAAATTCAATTCAATTATTTATTTATTTATTTATTTATTATTATTATAAATATATAGTAGTACAATAAGATATTTTTGGTGCATGCCTAAATTGCGAATTAAATTTTTTTCGGTGCATGCCTAAGGATTTGGAACCAATATGGTGAATTAAATTTTAAATTAAAAAATAATTATTCACACAAAAATACCACATCAGGGAGTGATTATAAATTGTTTGTTTTTTGTAGAGGTGAAAATGTATTGTCTTTATTGTCCAGTCAAATCTAATATGTGCTCATATCCACACATGCACACACAGATATATATGTATAAGAATTAATTTGTGATACAATTATTTATTTAAAATTCATGTACTACCCGCCCGAATAGTTTAGAAGTATGGTACGTATCGCAATCTTTTGTAAACCAACTGAATCGGATCAAGCTGACCTACAGCCTTAATTTCTGTTTGACACAACACGTCGGAGGAAGGGTCTCCATGTTTGGTTTAATTCATTAAATTATGGTGTCATTTATTCATCTCATAAAATATCTCAGAATACAAATATTTGTTTGTCTTAATTGTGTACTTTGTAAAATCAAATACGTAGTAATAATCTGGATTTTATGTTGCAGTGCCTGCAAAATAATGTTGCTTCTATGCAATGTCCCATTTAATTAAGATATTATGAGTTTTTTATTTTTAAAATTATTTATGTAGTCTATATATACATTATGGAACACAGTCCACCGACAAGAAAAACTTAATTGTCGGTCGATGATGCGTGCGTATGGTGATGTTTATTTTGGTGCATAAGAAAAACATTCATATTTATTAATTATTTTTTTTTTTGAAAACATATTTATTAATTATTATACTATGACTATTGTAACATTGCAAAAATTATTTCTTTTAAGAATATTTGACTAAAATATTATTTATAAGTAATTTAACATTTTCAAAATTTTATATGACTTCAATAAAAACTAAAAACTAAGTAATATATTATTTGTCGAAAGTTTTAAGTTGGTGAATTCCAATGTACTAAGAGATTATTCTGTATCAAAAAGTCTCTCTTTTGGAAATGTCGCTCACCTTTTATAATGCTATCAACGAGACCCATACCAGGAATCCCGCTAGGAGCATGTGGCATCCACACAATGATGAATGACTAAGTCAGTCGTGCCACACATCAACACCAAACTACATAACTTCATTTGTCATTTACTATGTTATTTATAAATGTTGAAAAAATGAGGCTAAAATTATGAAATTATCAAAATTTCTTAGAAATTAACGTTAAATGAATTAAAATTATAGCAGATGATTAAATTTGATATTATCACCAATAAAATTATTTTACTAAATATGATTAAATTAAAATTAAAGAATTAAATTTAGTATGTTATGATAGCTCTTTGGGGCACGTTAGGCGTTAGCTGTTGATCAATACGTACTTGCATGTACTTCCTAAATCCTCAAACGATTCCCTTGGGTCTAACTTAGCCAAGTGCCCAAAAATCATTTGATATCTTCGTATCTTATTCTTTGTTACTTGTTATTAAATACTCCGTATTAAAGTATATACTATTTTTATCACGATGAACAAAAATAAGTACATTGACGCTTAATATTAAAATTACAAATATATTAAAATAAGTTTTAAAAATAATAAGTAAATAACACAAATCGCACAATCTATGTTATATTAAAATGATTAATTATTAACTTAATTTTTATATTTATATTAATATGATTTAATTATTATTTTTATTACATATATATTTTTATTTATATGCATTTCTAATAAAGATATGTTTGTCTAGATAAATATGTAAATGATAGTATGATACTCTATATAATAATAATAATAATAATAATAAATTAAATATTTTTTACCTGTAACCCAGAATTTCTACCGTCGGACATGGCGACTATAGTAAAATTTATTTGATTTAATATAGTATTTAATTAAGTAAAATATTTTGATAAGTAATGTATTAAAATAAGTACACTTGGGTAAATAATAGAATATTAAACAGCGTAAGGAATTGTTTTTTTTGTATGAAAAAATTAAAGTACAATAATTTTAACATGATGTATAACTTTACGAGAACAAATAATATACACATAATTTAGGGATATAACTTGCCTGGCCTCTTATAAGTTGGTTAGATATATATATAATTGAAATGAAAAAAAAAAATTGTGTGCTCAATTTCTCAAAGGAGTTTTAGCACACCATAATGTATTATAGCCTTTCTAATGTATTTTTTTTTTTCTTACTGGTTTCCATTGCTGTTGTAACAAAAAGATAAGGGCTCACGTCTGTTGTTAACCAAATAATAAAGTAATAAAAAAAAAAATAAAGGCTGAGATGCCAATAATGATTGTGGAGTCAACTAAGGGNCCCCACTGCTGTTAGCCTCTATGCTTTTTGTTACTGCGCTCATCCTGTTTTCCCCACTCTTTACACTTCCATGGAAAATCCCTCACAGTTCTCAAAGGTATATGGCTATGGGTATGGCTTGGTTGGTTGGTTTCTTTTACATTTGAATCCCTCATGTGGTTTTGTTGGGCGAACCCTGATAAGGGTCAAGTTTAGCACCATGTGACTAGAGAGATTGTTGGGCAGAGGCCGATAAAGGGTCAAGTCCAACACCCTAGTCTAGCACCCTAGTCTAGCACCATGTGACTAATGAGATTATTGGGCGGAGGCTAGTAACTGGTCAAGTCCAACACCCTAGTTTAACACCATGTGACTAAGGAGAATGTTAGGTGGAGGCTGGTAAAGGACCAAGTTCAGCACCCTGCCTCTCGAAAATGTGTGGTGATATAAGGAAATAAAGTTGCGCATTCAGTACCAGTTATAGTTTTTGGCGTAGTGGTAAACGCTTGATCCTAATAAGTAGTATCAAAGTCAAGTCACGGGTTAAGGAGAGCTAAGTCCAGCACTCTAGCTTTTGTAAATGTGTGGTGGTATAAGGAAATAAAGTTACGCTTTTGCTACTAGCTATAGCTTTTGGCGTACAGTAGTGGTAAGCGTTTGATCCTAACATGTTTCTTTGCTTTGCTTGTGCCTTGTAGGTTCTGATTCTCTGCTTTCTAGTCTGCACCATTAGCTATGCATCAATGGCCATTCTGGGGTACCTCATGTTCGGTCCAAACGTCCTGTCCCAAGTAACCCTAAACCTCCCCACCCACAAACTCAGCTCCAAAGTGGCCATTCTCACCACACTCATCAACCCAATAGCCAAATACGCGTTAATGGTAAAACCACTAGTGAATGCAATGGAGAACCTCTTTGCATCCCATTGCAGCAAAAAGGGGTCCAGCCTGGTGATCAGAACCAGCTTAGTAATCAGCACAGTGATTGTGGCCGTAGCCATTCCCCTCTTCGGCTACTTAATGTCACTTGTGGGGGCGTTCTTGAGCATAACAGCATCTGTTGTCTTGCCCTGCCTGTGCTTCTTGAAGATTTCTGGGATATACCGCACACTTGGGGTGGAGATGATAATGGTGTTTGTGATTATGGTGATGGGTGTAGCTATCATGGTTGTAGGGACTTACACGTCTGTGCTGGAAATCGTTGGCCATTTGTAAACCAAATTGCTTTTGATTATAGGTTGCTAGGAAGGTGGTGTTTGTCGTTTCTGAGTTGTACAAGTTTTCTGTAACATTTTGTTTTGGTTTGTTTTGTGACTTTGTGTACGTGGAAGTCATGTTAACATCATCTTAACTTTTTTAAGTCACATTTTGTTGTTTAGTTTTGGCTATTTGAAGTTCCGCAATTTATATCATGAACCTGGGTCTGTATAATATTATGAATTCTGGATCAAAATGACGAGACATAGAATTTATACTTATAAGGTGCAGAATTTCATAACACAAACACAAAAAATCACAACAAAAGACACATACACATGTTATATATTTATTTATTTTTCAATCTGATTTAGATACATAATTTGTGTTTAAAAATACATAATTTCATAACAAACACATAAATTCATAGCATAAGACATAATTATTAATTTGTTTCAGATACAAAATTCATACTCTTTAAATTAACTCACAGCATAAAACACATATACATGCATCAAATTTCGTGTCAGGTCTCGGCATTAGGAACGGAACATCGTAAACTGGGTTAAGACATTGGAAAATGCATATTTTGTTTGACCATTATTGATCCAATGTCTCTTTTATACAACAAACCAACTAAAATTTTAAAACAAAAAATTTATAAGTCTATAAATATTTGTGATATAAGACTTTCATAAACTCTTAAAAAATTTTAATTTTTTTTTTATAAAAGTAAACTTTATAAAAATTTATCAATTACAAAGTTTATAAAAAATTTTAATTGAATATATACTCTCTTAAGTTCTAAATGTACTCCCATAAGTACATATTCTTTTTGTATAGTTTATATTGATTGAAAGGAAAACTAATAATCAATCAATGAATCAAGACGGGTGAGGAATAAGAGCAACACCATTATATAGTTTTCTCATGATTTTTTGTTAGATCTACATGGAGAAAGAGGGGAGAGAAAAACACAGAAAAAAAAAACAAAAAACAATACAGTCGTCAAAAAAAATATTGTTAATAACGCGCTTAAATGGCTCATGCAGCACCCATAAAAAATCAAATTATTGTAAATTTATTTTCATCTTACTCCTCCCTGCTCTTACCTTTTAAGTCATAGAAAAACACCATCTTAAATCTAAGCCTTAAAAACAAACAAACAAACAAACAAACAAAAAAAAAGAAAAAGAAAAAAGAAAAAAAGAAGAAGAAGAGAATGGACATCATGTATAAGCCTTAAAAAAATACCAATGCAAAACATGCACGTGGAATTATATTAGGCATAATAGTCATTAGTCCATGCATGTCAAAGAATTAAAACAAAGGTGGCCTATTTTTATTCTCTTCTTTTCTTTTCCTTTCGTCTTATTAGGCAACATAATATTCTATAACAGTACACTTCAATAATTTATTTTTTTCAATTTCTTCCCATTTTATGTAAAAGCTTGTCGAGGCATGCCAAACTATGAATTGTCTCAATCATTATACCATAAATTATGGTCCAAACTCCACTTTAATGAACTATTGACGGGAACTGACCAAATAATTTGTTCAATTGGCATGGGTGAGGGTTGAACCCCATACCATGTTCATGTGGTGCTGAACCACCACCACCACGCCAATCTGGTTTATAAAATTCATTATTAATTATTATATAGAATGTACATTTTTAGTATATTAAGGGTGTGTTTGGTTGACAAGTTTAGCTATCAAGAATGAATATCAAAGTCATTGTTATTGTTTGGTTGACAGGTTTTTAGAACACTACTACGGATTTTGATTACCCCATTAATTGCAAAACTCATTCCCTAATAAAATAAGCGTTTCATTTCCCTTTCTCCTCCGCTTCCCCAACTATTATGGAGTAATAATCATTCTCATTCCACCCTACTACCAAACATGCAAAACATTTTCACTAAAACTCATTACCATTACCGAGTATTTGATACCCATTCCGATTCAGATTCCCATTTGCTGATGAAGCCGGTTCACATTTACAGTGAAGAGGAAGCGAAGAAGAAAGGAAAGTGTTTTCAATATTTGTCAAGTTGTTACAGGAGCAGGTTAATGCTTACAATATATAGGCCTGGGCTGAAGCAGTTACAACAGAAGCCAAAGCAGTTACAACAGAAAATAGAAAGGAGAATACATGCAAGCTTTTAACTAATTTGAGAGCATTAGGAAGGGGTTTTGTGAAACCATCAGCTAATTGATTGGCCGAAGAGACAGATAACAGCTTAATGGTTCCCTGAGCAACTTTGTCACGGACAAGGTGACAGTCGATTTCTATATGTTTGGTACGTTCGTGAAAAACATGGTTCTCAGCTATTGTCACAGCAGATTTATTGTCGCAGAACAGAATTGCTGGCTTCTTCATGCTAACTTGCAGATCCTTGAGGAGAAAAGTGAACCACTGAACTTCGCAAACAGCAGCAGCAAGTGCCCTGTATTCGGCCTCTGAGGAGGATCTAGATACAGTAACTTGTTTCTTTGATTTCCAAGAGACCAAAGCAGTCCCCAGGAACAGACAATAGCCAGTGATAGATCGACGCGTCTCAGGGCATGAAGCCCAATCAGAATCTGAAAAAACATTGAGGTGTAGTTTAGCACCTTTAGGATAGAATAGACCCTGGCCAGGAGCGCGCTTAATGTACCTAAAGAAGCGATGTGCTGCACTTAAATGATTTTCTGTGGGGCAATCGACAAATTGGCTTAATTGCTGCACGGCATAAGCTATGTCCGGTTTTGTGGCAGTCAAGTAGAGCAGGCGCCCAACCAATCTTCTATATGAACCAACATCAGATAGTGGCTCGCAATCATTGTGACTTAGGCGAAGACCGGGCACCATTGGAGTAGGTACATGTTTGTAGTGAAGGTAACCTGTTTCAGCTAATATGTCAAGAGTATATTTGCGTTGACATAAATTCAAACCATCCTTGCTTCTGCTTGCTCCTATCCCCAGAAAATAGCCTATCTTTCCCAAGTCTTTAATTTTAAAAACATCATCCATATATGTCTTGAGTTCTGTAATCAAAGCTAAGTTCGGGCTGGTTACCAATATGTCGTCCACATATACAAGAACTGCAATAAAACTGTCTGCACATCCGATCCTTTTGTGAATAGAGACGGATCAGCTTTCGACTGTGAGAAACCCATCTGAGAAAGAGCACTGCTTAATTTCGCATTCCATTGCCGGCTCGCTTGTTTGAGACCGTAAAGGGAACGCATCAATTTACAGACTTGATTAGGCTTTGAAGTTTCAAATCCTAGAGGCGGGAGCATATAGACCTCCTCTGTTAGATCGCCGTGCAGAAAAGCGTTGTTAATATCCAGCTGATGGATATGCCAGTCACAGAACGATGCAATAGCTAGAAAGGTTCGAATGGTAGTCATTCGAGCCACTGTGGAGAACGTTTCGAGGTAATCAATACCGAGCTGCTGATTGTAACCTTTTGCCACAAGACGCGCCTTATATCTTTCAATCGATCCATCCGCTTTGAGTTTGATCTTGAATACCCACTTGCAGCCAATGGGTGTTTTTCCATGGGGTAAATCTGTGAAGCCGGTTCACATTTACAGTGAAGAGGAAGCGAAGAAGAAAGGAAAGTGTTTTCAATATTTGTCAAGTTGTTACAGGATCAGGTAACTGCTTACAATATATAGGCCTGGGCTGAAGCAGTTACAACAGAAGCCAAAGCAGTTACAACAGAAAATAGAAAGGAGAATACATGGAAGCTTTTAACTAATTTGAGCTGCCTTTCTCATCCTCTAACATTTGCGAACCAAACACACCCTAAATATTTTATTTTATTTTATTGTATTGAAGATTCATTTTTAAGTATATTATCAAAAATTGAACCACCAGTTCAAACTATTTTTTTGTTTTTATTTTTAATTTATTTTTTATTTTTAAAATAATCTAAATTCAACAATTATATTTTTTAAAAGAATTTTTTCATTATGAAATTTAAAAAAAAAAACAATTATATCAAATATTTAAACTTTAAAGGTAAACTAAAAAAAATAAAAATAATTTTGAGCTTGTACTTAATTTTACTAAGAATAAGTTGCTTATGTGTTTTCAAAAAAAAAAAAAAGTTGCTTATGTAACTTTTTAGAAATAAATTATTTTAAATTTTAATTAATTTACTAAAGTCAAAATAATTTTGGAGTCCCACCACCAGCTTTTTAGAAATGAGTTTTTATTTTTTACATGATACACATATTTTTGTTTTTGTTTTTTTTTTTATATATGAAATACTCATGATTTTATAAAAAGTAGTTTATATTCTATACTTTCTCAAACATTTTCACCCTAAAGAATCTAAACTCCCACGATTGAAGTGTTCGAACCTATGATTATCTATTTAGAATGGTAATCGAGACACTAGAGGGTAATTGGCTCTATTTTTTTTTTTTTTTGAAACGATATTTGGCTCTATTAGTGTAGCTTTATTTGCAAAAGATGGGCTTATGTAAGAAAAAGGAACTGCATAATCTAATCCAAGAAAACTGGTTTGGACAGATTTGTTTGGATTGAAGCAGGAAGGACATTCAAGATATCGTCTAGGGGTCAATGTCATTCTCCGTAAGAGGAAGAACCAAACAATCTAGTGGAAATTGATTTACCCTCTTATTTTTCTGTCCTATTTTACTTATTTTGTTTATTATTCAATAGTGAAATCAACTATTTATTCATTGTTTATTTTCTTTATTAATTTTTAAATTTAATTTTTTATATTTAATAGTAATATTAATGTAGTTTTTAAATATAAAATTTTTGTATACTAATACTAAATTTAATATTATAAAAAATTAAATTAAAAATAACTTCAGTCAATTATCTTTAGACGAATCAGAAAAATAAAATGAGAAGGGGGTATTATTTATTGGACAAATTAATTTTTTTTCTTTTGATAATTTTATTGGACAAAAATTTCTTAAATAAGTGAAATATTATAAAAAATTAAATTAAAAATAACTTCAGTCAAATTCTTTTATTGGACAAAAATTTCTTAAATAAGTGAAATTTAAGATCTATATATAATTGTAAATTGAGCAACTACATGATTATAATATAAATAAAAGTAGCAAATGTAGAGTACTTCACATATTTAAGTAGAAGGAAGCATTTAATTAGTAGTGAAGAAGTAATTAGAAGAGGATTGGAGAGAGCCCATTCAATTCATTTGCAGTGTTAATTAGTTGGAATTGAAAATGGTTAGGCTTAGCTGGTGTTGGATTATGGTTGAATCAATAGTAATCCCCAATGGGTTCATAAAGTGGTTTTACTTGAGCTTCTATATCCATCCTTCTTTTCTTGCCCTTCTCCAAATTTTCCTTTGGATCACTAAGCTATACACCTCTCTTCTATTCTTCTTAGTTTTTGTTTCTAAAATCTCCACTTTTCTTATCACCAAAATCCTCAGCTTCTTCAACCGTTGTTGCTTCTGCAAAAACCAAAGCCCCATAATCATTGTTCCAAACCACCTCACTACAACTAATGGATTCAAAACAAGCTTATCAGTAGTCAATATTTCTGCTGTGAAAATCTACCAACAAGAAGAAGAAGAAGAAGTTTGTCATGTTCTTTCTTTTAACGAGGTTTTCTCCTCGCCCTGTGACCCTAACCGGCAAAGGACCACAAGTTGCAGCTCCAATTCACCTGACTCTGGGATACTGAATGATCAGTTTTTCGCATCTTCTTGTAGCGAAGAAGAAGATGAAGAGGAAGAAGAAGATGATGATGATGATCATGTGTTCCTATCGAGTTGTAGCTCGAATTCGCCTGACATGGGGATGAGCACTGATGATCAGTTTCTGGCATCGCCAGGTTTTAGCTCCTCAGCTGCTGATGATGAGTTTGAATATGATGAGATGATGGCTGCTGCAGGTGTTTGTAATAACTTGATAAATTCACCGGCGGCCATGGGTGATGATGAGGAAACCAATATTGATGATGAGTATAATGTTGGTGAAGATGATGATGATGGTCATCAGGTCTACCAGGAAGTAACAGATCCATTCTACAATGCATATTTACAAAAAATGAAATGGTTTGATGTTCTCAATCATGATAGATTTTTCGCTACAAGTGAGTATGGTATTTAATTAAGTTGAATTATATGTTGTGGCCTTCTCCAGTGGGGACAGATCTAGACCATTGGATGAGTTCATATCAACCACGGAAAATCAATCGAAATGAAAAAACAGGCGGTGAAATTTTGTTAATTTTTTGCACCAAAGTATATTTTTTGTGGTGTAAAGTGTTAGTATGTGGTGCACTATGTGTTAGTATGTGATACACTTAGTAGTGGTCTGTGGTGCATTACGTGCTAGTCTATAGTTCACCAACAAATGCTGGTTTGTGGTGCATGTTGGTCTGTGGTGCACACGGGAATGATTGACAGTGCATTGGACTCAAAGCACAATCACACATATCTAGATGCACCACCAAGCATATCTAAATGCACTAGCATATCATTACAATTATTGAAATGCCACCTCATTTTTCACCTTTTTATTGATTTTCAACTGTTGATCTTAACTCATCCAATGATCTAGATCTATTTCTATTCGTATGGGAGGAGACTGCCCCACCACAACCAGGCCATATATATATATATATATATATATATATATATATATATAGGGTCATGTTCAGGTGTGGCCGTGCCTTCCCGTGCGGCCGTGCGGTTCACACCACTCAATGTTACGAAATACACCACTCAATGTTAGGAAACACACCACACAAATATGCATTGTGGTGTGTTTCTTAACATTGTGGTGTGTTTCATTGTGGTGTGTTTCTTAACATTGAGTGGTGTATTTCGTAACATTGAGTGGTGTGTGACCGCACGGCCACACGGGAGAGCATGGCCGCATTTGAACCAAAATCTATATATATATATATATATATATTAATGGTGGAGCTAACTAACTAATAACATAATTTGGTATTGGATAATCAATCATGTGCATCAGAAGCGATGAAGAATGAGAAGCATATTGCAGCAAGAAGGCTAGGGAAGGCCTTAGAGAAGGATTTTGAGTTAGTTTATGTGGCGCAGTCATGCTTGTCCTGGGAGGCCCTACATCACCAGTTCACAAAGGTTAAGGTTGAGGCTCCTCATATGTTGTTGTTCCACAACAGCGTTGCAGAAAGGTTCCAGAAGTTTCAGATTGTGTTAGAAAGGTTTCTTGAAGATGAGAGGTGTGGAGGCACAACAAGGCATTCTAATTATGTCCATTCAAAATACTCTCTTCAAACTCTACTCCTCGTTCCTCAACTCTCAGGTACGTATTACATTTTAATTTGCTTTTAATATGTGCAATTAGGATATTTTTCCAAAATTTCTCGAGAGAATCCGATCATATTGCTTATATAGTATGTACTAAGAGTCACCATTTTTCCTGCCATACTAGTTGAGATGAAAAATTGAAATGTTTTCAACTCAATTTGCATTAAAATAAATCGAAATAATATTTCAATTGTACATGCATATTTTGTTGGTTTAATGGTTCAATTGCACATTTCTTTAATTTAATGACCCAATTATATTGCACAAAAATAATAAGTTTAGTGACATGTTTGATACTTCTATCGTAAAATTAATGTATGGTAACCTGTCCAAATAAACCATAACTCACCTATTTTTTAACTTGTTTAATACAATTTATAATTAACGTCAACAAATTATAAAACAATTCAACCCAATTTTTTTAAAAATTTTAACCTGCTTTTCACATACTATAATGCTACTTGGTTGTAAGTCTGTGAGTTTGTGTATGTATTTATGTATTTCTTTTCTTGATATCTTCTTGGCATGTTTGACAAGTGTCTTTTAATTTAAATTAAAGTTCAACACTAATATATTAAGCTCCATTTGCAAGTCACCAGTCAACTATAACTTATGTTTATACCAATTAAAAGAGTAAGATTTTGATTCTGACGGACCAAAACAATTAAATTAAAGTAGGATAGATTATTGATTTTGGTGGCAAATAGGAATAGTTGTTGGTTTATCCTTGTCGCCATTGCAATGCCTCTTTCCAGAAAATTAATCAGATGGACCACAAGGACCTTATCTTAGTACATACTAATATTCAATTCCATTCACACCTCACTCATATATATAGTTTAATCATTTTGCAAGATAAA
>CM008335.1:11427623-11438241 GCA_002525835.2 Ipomoea batatas | reverse complement strand
AATGCCGCACTAGTATGAAGACGGTTACCCGTCTGATGGAGGAAAATCCTAAGTTTAAGTATCAGCTTGATCAAGAAACTTTAAATAAGCTTGCTCAGGCTTATGGTAAAAAAGGTTTCATGCACAGAGCAAGAATAATTGTGAATGGGATGCTACAGCAGCATCTAAGTGTTGAGAATCAAACCCATACTGTCTTGCTACTTGGTTTATGCAAGAAAGGCGATAGAAGAGCTCTAGCTAACTACTGGCAGCTTGCACAAAGATATAACTGGGTTCCTGGCTTGAAGGATGGAAAAGCTCTTCTCAGATGCCTATGCCAACAAGGATTGCTTGGCAAGGCTCTAGGGCTATTTGAGGCCATGCTAGTGCACTACCCTCATAAAGACTTCGCTGCTCTTAATGAGTTTCTTGAGCAGCTTTGTGATTCGGGGTATACAAACTCTGCTCTTGTTTTAGTTGAGACACTCATAAACCATGGTTACATCCCTGACCATGGGACTTATTGCCTTCTTATCAATGGATTTTGTAAAGAAAAGAAATTTTCCAAAGCTTTTCTGCTATCTGAAACTATGCTTGCTAAGGATTTCCTCCTGCCCATGGATGTATGTATTAAGTTAATTCCTCAGCTATGCAGGACTGGTAACGTTGAGAAAGCTGTTGTTTTGAAAGATATTTGTGCAAAGGAACAACCTTCTGCTTCGCTTTATGTAAACTGTGCTCTAATGCATGGTTTTTGCCAATCTGGGATGGTTGGTGAAGCATCAAAACTCTGCCAAGAGATGCAGGGGCAGGGCCTCATCCTTGACAAGGAAGTCTATAATCTTCTAGTTCAAGGATACTTTCAAGCTAAAGACTTCAAGAAAATTGGAGAGCTGCTTGGTGTCATGATCCGTAAGAACTTGAATCTTACAGTTGCAAGTTACCGAAATTTCTTGCACTTAATGTGTGCAGAAGGCAAGCTCCATCTTGCATTGAACTTGAAAGAGTTTATGCTTAAGGAAAGAAACCTTCCACACACTTTGATATATGATATACTGATTTTTCGCCTCTTCTCAGTGAATAAAACTTCAATTGTGAATACACTTGTACATGAAATGAAATCTGAAGGGCTGCTGCTTGAAGAAGTCACTTACAATTTCCTCATTCAGGGATTCTCTCGGTGTAAAGATGTGTCATCTTCCTTGCGGTATTTGAAAGCTATGATGCAAAAAGATCTTAGGCCAAATAATCGTAGTCTTAGAGAGGTAATAAAGTGCCTTTGTTGCAATGGGGAGCTTGAAAAAGCTTTGAACTTGTGTGAGGAAATGGAATCTAGAGGTTGGACTCTTGGTTCAGTCATTCAGAATGTCATACTCGAAGGCCTACTTTCTCGTGGCAACCTCAGAGAAGCAGTGCAGTTTTTAGACCGTATAGCTATAAAAGGCCTGATTCCAGGAAACATCAACTATGATGTTCTTATTAAATGGTTTTGCCAGCACGGAAATGTAGACAAAGCAGTAGATCTTCTGAACATAATGTTGAAGAAAGGGAATGCCCCAGACTCTACCAGTTTTGATTACGTTATCCAAAGTTTTTGTTCATGTAAAATGTTGGATCTAGCTCTGGACTTCCATACTGAGATGTTATGCAGGAACCTAAGAACAAACATCAGCACATGGAACACTCTTGTCCATAGCTTATGTAAAGGAGGCCGAGTTGCAGAGGCAGAAAATTTACTTGATTTGATGGTTCGAATAGGTGAAATTCCAAGCAGGGAAATATATTACACTGTGATTAATGAGTACCGCTCTGAGAAGAGCTTTAGCAAGGCATCTCAGGTTTTACATACAATGCAGCAAAGCGGGCATGAGCCTGATTTTGACACTCACTGGGCTCTAATCAGCAATTTGAACAATTCCAATGACAAAAACGGGGGTGAAAAGAAAAGTGGATTTTTATCAAGATTTCTTTCTGAAGTTGGATTTTCTCGGAAGAATCCAAATGCCAAGAAGGGGTAACAAAGTGTATGTTTCTCTGCACTTAGGCTCAGTTTTGTTACTTTTTTCTTCCTCAATGTGTGGTAATGTATTGTTTACTAGAAAGTAGAAACTAGAGTAATTTAATATGGCAATGAAAGTTTAAAAAAAAATATCATTAACTGATATAATTTAACAAGCTTTGTTTTTCATAGAGACAGGTCAAGGCCCAAGGGTTCACTGCTAACATTAAAATGCCATGTGTCCTACCTAATCTCTTTTGTCAAAAATTAGAAATAAACAAATTCATAATGCTATAAAACCTAGGAAACAAAGATTTATGGATAGTAGTTCAAGAACATGTTTGAGTTGTTAGGCACAAAAGCACTAGTAAAAAAATACTTGTCCCTTAAAAAATGCAGGTAAAGTCTCACTATTATTCTTGCTTTACTTTGCAGGTCAATAACAAAACCTGGCTCTCTGAAGATAAATCATATGGCACCACATGTTCTAGTCTGATTAAAGTTAACATAACATTAGCCAAGAAAAGAAAATGGCGAGACAAGAAAAAAAAATAATTATCTGATAGAAAACCACTCAAATTGGATTTGCTTTACCACCTGTATTTTGTTTGACCACATATTGACTAATGCATTTGGCATTGAGAATATGGTGTTTTCCGCACCAACCATCTCAATATGCAATGTGCATTCTTGATTTTACTACTTGATGGCATGTATAAATTCACATGCTTAGCCAAGATAATTCAGTCTCAAACCAACCAGATAATCATATCCTTGGTCCTTGGAGCTAGGAAGATGAAACCAGAAACTCTTGAAGCTGGTGAGGCCTCCAATGAATCTCCCCCGAAGACTGACGTGAATAAAGGGGTGTCCAAACTCGACTTTATCATGAGAATTGTGGCCATGTTTGGTACCTTAGGGACTGTCATTGCCATATCAACTATTAACCAAACACTCCCCTTTTCCACGCAATTCTTTAGGTTTGGGATCAAGCACAATGGTCTTCCTACCTTCACGTAAGACTTCATCACACTCCGTTGTTAATATTTAGCTATCTTGAACTATACACCATTTGGGTGTAACCTTGTTAAGTATATTTCTGTTTATGAAATTTAATGACGCCATTTATATTTTGCAAAACAGGTTCTTTGTTGTGGCAAATGTGATTGCATTTTGCTACCTCGTTCTATCCCTCGCCTTATCAATCTTCCACATAGTGAAAAGTGCTGCAGGAATCACCAGGGTAATTTTGATCTTCCTTGACACGGTAAATTCCCTCAAATTATGAGTATTATATTACCTAATGTGTCGCTAAACAAATAGTGTTTTGACCGAATAGCTGAGTGGTTTGCTGTTGTGCAGACAATGCTAGCATTATTGACATCCGGAGCTTCAGCTGCTGCGGGCATTGTACACCTAGCACACAACGGCAATGCCCAGGCAACCCCGGTCACCATTTGCCAACAGCACGACTCTTTCTGCGAGCGTGTCTCGGGTTCTTTGGTCGGATCCTACATAGGATGCCTCGTGTTTCTACTGTTGATTGTGTTGTCCGCTTTAGCCCTTTCTAGAAACTGATCCGCGCTGAATAATCTGTTTGGACGACAAAAGATGTCACGTTGTATTTGGTGATCGAGCTTTGTTTGCATCGATTCGTGTTTTCTTGTTCGGGTTATTTTCTAAATTTGTTGTTGATTCACATATGAAGGAACAATATCAATTTAACCCTTCAAATTTTGCTAGCTGTGTGATTTTTTGTACTGGCCACAGGAAAGTTGGCCCCATGATTAAGATAAGACATATAGATAGCTTAGTCTTAGGTTGTGTCTATCCTTTTATCTGATAAAAGGGACCATGTATTGTCATATGTTTTTACTTGAGTCTATGATTGTCTGTCCATTTTCTATTTTCTTACAGATAAGCTTTATAGTGCCACTTCTATATATGGGATCCGTATTACTTACTCCAAGGAAGATTGTCCCTTAAAACAGTACTACAGCTATAGGGTGAAGATGACTGTAGTGTCCACTACATACTCTCAGATCCATCCATATCCAAATGCTTCTAGGTCAACCTGTTTTGTATAAAAAAGATCAAAATGTCTTTGCATTTAACAGCATTTCAACGGTTTTGTTAATGGAGGATCAGAAATGGTCATTTCACAATAATATTAGGATCAAAGGGAATGAATATTTTGAATTAGGACCAAAGGAAATGAATATTTTGAAAAAAGAACTAAAAGTGAATTGTCATCTGTTATGGGAGGCTTATTTTGTAATGGTTGACTGGTCTATCAATTACGGAGTAGTATATTATGTTTGACAGAACTCACAGAAGAGACATAAATTATAAAACAAATAAGTGGAATTCAATTTGGTTGTTATACAATGAACCAACCATAATCTACTACTGCTTTCACATCGCTCTCAAGTCTCAACGCCATTGGTTAGTTTGAACCAACCAACACCTTCATGATTTATGTCTTCCTCTGTTCCTCACCACTATATATATGCGCGCCTGAGTAATATGTTTGTATTGCATCATATGAGAATAAGTGAGGGGAAAATTAAGAATCAATTTTAGTCTTATATCTTCTAAAAAATCAGAGAGATCATATTATTTTCTTAAAAAAAAATATGGTAGCATTATTGTAACTTTCTTTCCCACAAAGAGTTCACTTGCAACTTGAGCTACCCCATTGGGTTGTGACATTATTGTAATTATCACAAATTTTACTATGTAAATTTAAACACTAAAATCTACATTTCTTATAATTTTTTAAGTTTGCCATTTAGTATTAAAAATTAAAATATTGCACTTGTAAAAATGTGAAAGTAAAATGCACTTAGAGTTTAGATTTTAGAATTTATGACTGAGTTTTTTGTTTTATTTGGTTTAGAATTTATGATAATTACGAAATTGTCACTATTTTTTTTTAAAAAAAAATTATTAATCTTTTTAAATTTTACAGATATAAGAGTAAGATTAGTTCTCCTTTTTTTTTGAGTGTATTCTCATTAGATAATAATTCAATCCGACCCGTTTAACAAATAAAGATTCGTAAAACAGTCTCACACAAGTGTGACATTTTGAAAGATATGATGACTAACTTTTCTTTTTTACTTAATTAGTATAAACCACGTGGCGAGAGTGTTTTTGTTGGTTGATAATGAAGCATATAATTGTGATATACGTAAGATTATTTAAGCTAATGCCGACACATTAACTTTATTTATTAGAATTGAAGTATAATTTGTGGTAAATAATGTAATCTGGAATTTTCTGCGAACGCCACCGCTCCACGTGCTTGTTCCCGGAGTGGCCACATGTCGGTACAGATGAAACATGGCCCACTCTGCGTTTGTTTTAGCAAAAATTAGGTTTTGATTTTTAATGTAACCATCCACGTGCAGGTTCGGTAACTTTGTTCGTCGGCAGGAACGCGGATGGGCCGGAATGCGGCATCTGGTATCCACGTGGATTCTTAGGAGACTTTGACTTGGTGTTGTTTCAAAATGATAAGCGAACTCCAAGGAGGTAGCAATCCCGTCACGTGTCTTGATTATATTAAAGAAATTATTAACGGTTACAATTATATAGTTGAAATTATTAACTAGGACTATTGTTTTGTGAGTACAATCCAATCTTAACTCTAGTATAGTAATAGTAATGTTATCACACCACAAATTAATTCTAAATTAATGGTGTTTTGGAAACTCGAAAAATAATTTTCGAAAATTATTTTTCAGGTTTCCCGTGTTTGGCAAGAGAGAGAAAAATGTGGTCAATGGAAACTAAGGTGTTGGTCAAAAGAAAACAAAGCATTTTTTCAAAAAATGACTTCTCCTTTTTTTGGGGGAAGTCATTTTCCGGAGTCTTTTACTCTTCCTTACGGTGTGCCCTCTTTCATCTACTTCTTCCTCATTTTCTGCTTCTGTAATTCACCTTGCCGGAAACTAGTTTCCGATGACCGATTCGGTATTCAAGTGTGCCCTCCTGACCTACTGTTTCCGAAATCAGTCGATCGACTGGTTTGCGAAACCAGAGTGGATTGGTTTCACAAACCAGTCGATTGACTAGTTTTATATGTATTTTTGGTTATTTTCTTTGTGATTTTTTTTTTGTTATGAATGAGTGATTTGTTATAATTGCGATATTTTTGTTATGATTTTTTTTTTTGGATTGTGATTCTTTTGCTTTGTTTCCTAGATCATTTTTCTATTCATTTTCTTGAAAATTAATCAAACATTCAAAAATATTTTTTGTTGTGCAACTAAACACAAGAAAAAATATTTTCTAAAAATAATTTATTTTTCATTAAACATTTTTCAAAAGTTATTTTTTTACTTTCTAAACACAACTTAAGAAGATTACTTAAAAGCTTCTGTCCAAGTAAAAAACAGTCTGGTTTATTATCTAGGAAATTGTTTCAAAAAAAAAAAAGGAAATTGTGTGTGCACGTTGCAGTCATAGGTGGAGAACTGGAGATAAGCACGACAAGTGCACTTTGGTATATTTGTCACTTTGTGAGTTCCTGACGTGTATTTGTGCTGATGTATGGCAAACAACTCAACATATTTTTTTTTTATTTTATCTATTTTAACTTTAAATTTAACAATATATTTATCTCAAGTAAAAATTTAAATTTATTGTGAAATTGCACATTTTTAATTATTTTATATTCAATACGTATGCACCGAATAATATTGATGTATTGGCATCAGAATGTACTTATTCAGGGTAAATATTTAGATGATTTGATTATCCTCCCATTAGCCTACAAATGTGTGTTGATGGATGATTCTGATGGTGGTGTTCAGACCATTCAAGAGTAAAACTCAATTTATAAGTAATCACATCCAAATCTATTGAATACATATATATATGCATTGTAACTTCTAAGAGATTTGGTTCGACTCAACTGGTTTACACATATATGTGAAAAGGATTAGGCACTAATACATTATCAAGGAAAAAATGTTCAATAAACCTTTGAATAGAGTAACTGATAAAGTCTCTTAATTAAAAAAAAAAAAATCTTTATCGAGATCATTTGAAACAACAAAAAGTGCAAGTAAATCATAATTTAACCTATTCAATAATAACACATGAAAGTTTTATGAACGTCAAATTAGTATTTTTTTTCGATCAGGGTAGACGGGGATACCCGAAGGAACACGCTAAGATCGAGCTAATTTCCCTAACTCTACGTCAAATAAGTATTAATGCACTATATATATATATATATATAGTGCGATTGTGTGATTGCTTAGGTGCGTGATTTTTCTTCTTAAGGTGCGTAGTTTTCTTTCTTAAGGTGCGTGGTTTGTGTGCTTTAAGGTGCGTCAGTGTTGAAACTTAAGGCGTGTCAACCTAAAGCTTTAGGTGCGTGGTTTTCCTTCTTAAGGTGCGTTGAAACTTAAGGTGCGTCATTTTAAAACTTTAGGTGGGTGGTTTGCATTCTTAAAGTGTGTTGTTTGTGTGCCTAAGGTGTGTAGTTTGTGTACTGAAGATGCACCATTTAAAAACTTTAGGTGTGTGGTTTGTGTTAGATTAAAGTGCGTGGTTTGTGTACTTAAGGTGCGTAATTTGTGTACTGAAGGTGCACCATTTAAAAACTTTATATGTGTGGTTTGTGTTCTTAGCTTAAGGTGTGTCATTTAAATGTTTAAAGTGCGCAACCGCACAACTGCACGGGAAGTATACCCACACCTGAACCCTTATATATATATACTAGTTTTATACGCGCATTGCGCGAATGGGTTAATGCCCAATGTTTATATTTAACTAAATATTTAAAAGTATATCAATGCAAGATTATATAGGAAAAGTTTATACATGGGTAATTGAATGTCGAATTTTTTTATTTAAATATCTAACTTAAAGTATATGAATCCAAGATAATATAGAAAATTCATTATAATTATTACTAAAATAAATGTTTGCAACCTTGTAAAATCGATAGTCTAAATATTTGGTCTAAAAATGATAGTCTAAATAAATACTACTTTTAATTTGAATTTTTCTAAGTGGTTCTTAATTCTCTTTTGAGTAACATTGTCATTGTCTTCATCTTTACTATTTGTTCTCTTCCTTTTTGTTGGTAGTGTGTTATTTGCAATTCGAATATTGTTGGTAGCATATATGACAACGTCATGCAATGAGATTATGATATAGGAGCTATGGACTTTCCTTTAGGTGTTCTGCTTGGAGTTCATTTGGTTCAACCATTATTGTTGAATAAGTTATTCTGGATAAAGAAATCTCTAGTTTAAGAAAAAAAGATTAAATAAATTAATAAAAATTTGAAAATTTAAAATATTATGTATTCCAAAGATATTAAAAGGTAGTTTCTCGCTTCAATTTGCTGGGTAATGGGTTATTTGAGTACTTTCATTGTCAACAAATCCCCCAAGTAATTAATATGATTGGTTTCAAATTATTCTTTTTTTTTATTTTTTTCATGGTATTAAAGAAATACATATGTATCATTTTTTTGTGTAACTACTAATTTATTTAATTCAATTAGAGTAAAATAGAGTGATTCCACTTCAATTTGTTGGGTTATTATTTGACTACTCTCTTTGTCAACCAATCCCAAGTAGTTAATATAATTAGCTTCAAATTATTTTAAAAATTCTTTTCATAGTATTAATAAAATATTTGGTAAATAAATATATAACATTATTTTGTACTATAACTTTGATATTTAATTACAAGATATTGTAAAAATAAGATAATGGACAATGTAATGAATATCAATTGATAAATTTGAATGTAAAGAATCTTTGCATGAGAGAAAATAAAGCAATATAACTAATGAAATTATTTCTCTTATTTAATTTAATTTTTAGATAATGAATAATTTTTTCAAATAAAGGTATTGTAGATACATAATTCTAAATTAAAGAAATACATATGTATCCTTTTTAGTTGTAGCTACTAATTTATTTAATTTAATAAGAGTAAAATAGAGTGAAAAACTTAATTATGTCAAATTTGATTGAGATGAGGTTCGAACCTAAGACCTTTCTTATAGAAATTAATGGAGAAGTTAAAAGTTAACGGAATATTAACAGAGAATAGAATATTTAACGGAAAACTTAACGGAAAATCATAAAAGTAAGGTTAAATTAGGTAATCTCTATAAATAATATTAATCTGAATTATCTTAGCCATCTATTTGATTAAATAATTCATCTGAACCATCCATTTGATTACCGCCATTTTTTCTACTCATTTTAGGTCTAACTCTCTTTGGCTCTTATTAGTATAGTAGATAATACTTAAATATATACTCCGTATTTTTTTATTGATTGAAAGGATCTCGATGGAATTTTTTTATTTAATTAGATAACTCAATTATACTATTTAATCATCTTAAGAAGGTTATTGGATACTTTAATTTTTTTCTATTATCAAAATACTGAATTGTAAGAAGTGTTACGTTTTAGACTTGTGGTACAAAGCGCGATGGCACCACATGTGAGTAGGAATGGTATCATCATATCATAATGCACAATTATTTAGCTAATAGTGGTCCCACCTTGATTATCCCATCCTGTCTTAATCTCATCAAACTCAACATAATATAGGTGATAACATATTAAATTGGTAGTGGCTAATATACTTTAATTTATAAATATTCAACATAATCCATTTAATGAGTGCAAATAATTTTTAAACTTATGGGTGAAAATTGAATTTAAACTATTTTAATTAAAATGAATCAATTTCTTCAATTTAATTAATTCGGTTGATACTAAGGGTATGTTTGGTTGACATGTTTAGCTATTAGGAATGGATATCATAGTCATTGTTATTGTTTCGTTGACAGGTTTTTAAAACACTACTATAAATTTTGATTACCTCAATAATTGTAAAACTCATTCCCTAATAAAATAAGAGTTTCATTCCACTTCCTCCTCTTCTTCCCATCTAAGCTCAAAAAACTATCTATGGATTCTGATTATTCCTTAGACTCAATTAATTAACTCATGGATCTCTACTTCCTAACACAGTTGATGATCTTGGCCTCAAGCCTCATTTCTATGCTTTGACTATCTATCTAAATGTGCATTTTGGGTGAAGCCCTCTTTGTGACTTTAGTCGGCAAAGGACTACATGAAACCATGAAAGTAAATCAGTTTAGGTTGTCTATAGCTTACCGATCAAACTAAGAAGGCCAATAGGGAAATCCCTTTTCTTGTAGGAAAGAAATAAACCATTTTTAATCCATTGATTGTGATAGTAGTGTAAATTTATTACCTTAGTTATTTGTGGTGTAAAATTAGGGTTAAATGAACCACTTTATTAAGAATCAATGACCTAAAAATATATACTACAAATAATTGAAGGATTAAATATACATCTATATCTATATCTATATATATATAATAATAGAAGTGCCTAGCCAAGTTTTCCCCCCAAAACTTAGGGCTATTTTTGTAATATTAACAGTTGGACAAAAATGTCATTTTACAAGTATTTACACCTATAAATACACCTATGTAACTATGTTTAGAATCTTAATTCCTCCTTTCTAATTTCTCATGCGTCACCTCCTAAGCAATATTTTTCTTCTCCAGATCAATCTTCATCTTCTCCATTCGCAGATGGCCTTGAACTTCTAAACAATCT
>CM008335.1:11414687-11423124 GCA_002525835.2 Ipomoea batatas | reverse complement strand
CATATAATCTTGTAATGTGTGAATGTGGAGTTTACAAAGTGTGAATATAGAGTATTATATAATCATGTAATGTGTGAATGTAGAGTTTACAAAGTTTGAATGTAGAATATAGTGTATGTGAATGTAGACCCAGGTCCACCTCGGCATAACAATTAAATGTATGTTTTGCAAGTCAAATTCAAAGTTATGTAATTGTTAGTTTGTTAGGCCACCAACCAAATTATATTGGAAGATGATCTAAGTGGTGACCGGTGAGTGTGTAGTTTGGAGTTTTTTTTTTTTTTTTTTAGGCTAATTTAAACTTATTAATGAAAATTGATGTTTTGTCACATGCATTGTTTGAGTTGTAATGCCATCGTCGTTTAAATAAAAGTTTAAAATACTAACAATTTTGCTACAATACCAATTTGATAAGTTTATAATTATTTTATTATTTAATATTAACATTACTTTGGATAACCTCTTAAAATGTAAAAATCTTTTCAAAATAAAATTCTTAAACTGTAAATTTATTATTTTCTAATAATCTTGTGGTTTTCCTTGTATATTTTTTAACTAAATATACATTAGTATTTTATATATTAGTATTTGTAAAAAATCATGAGTGTTTCAAAAATATATATTAGTATGATTTATACTTATCATTTAAATTATTTTAATTTTTTAAATATAAGGAATGTAATATTGATTTATTATTTAAATGTCAAGTATAACTATAAATAATAGCAATATATATAAAGAAAATTACAAGATTATTCAAAAAATATTATAAGGTTTGAAATTTTTATTTTGGAAAGATTTCTATATTTTAGAAGTTTCCTAATTGATAATAAGATTAAAAAAATTAATTGCAAAATTAATAAATTGGTATTGTAATAGAACAATTATTATACCATGGACCGAGGTCTACCTTATATCCCTAATCTAAAATGACATTCATATTATGTTTCTTCAGTCAACATATTATGTATAGTCAAGTAATAAATTATGTATATATTACAGTTAATATATTACATTATGTACATGTTAACATATTATGTATCTTCAGTTAATAAATTATGTACCTATTATAATTAACATATTATGTACTTTTAATTAATAATTTATGTACCTATTATAATTAACAAATTATGTACCTCCAGTTAATAAATTATGTACATAATACAATTAACGCATTATGTACCTATAGTTTATATATTATGTACTCACAATTAATAAATTATATACATATTATAATTAATATATTATGTATCTTCAATTTATTTACATGTGCATAATCTGTTAACGAAAAGTATATAATATTTTTATTACAAATGCATAGTTTAAATATTACTCTGAAGTATAATTTATATTGCAAAGTGGACCTGATATAATTTGTCACCTAAATTGTATTGGGTTTGGAAAGCAAAAGAATACAAAATCCTCGCAATTTAAATGGCTGACCCAAACCAAACATTCTGTGGGCTTCCTTGAACTTTTATACTATTATTTATGGCAATTTATATCGTGGACCAAGTGCACCCGTACTAAAATGTTAGGAGATGAGTTCTGTGTATTCTAGACAATTATTTTGTGTATTTTAGGCAATCATTTTGTGTATTCATGTTAGTAACACAGGTTGTGATGTGTTTGTGCATTCGAATTTTTAGGAGGATGAGTTCTGTATATTTTGTGTATTCTAGGCAACCGTTTTGTGTATTCATGTTATTAACAAAAGTTGTGATGTGTTTGTGCATTCAAACGTTAGGAGGATGAGTTTTGTGTATTTTGTGTCAAATATTCTGTGTATTCTATGCAAACGTTTTATGTATTCATGTTAGTAACATTCGAATGTTAGGAGGATGAGTTATGTGTATTTTTTGTCAATATTCTTTATATTCTAGGCAAACGTTCTGTGTATTCTAGGCAACCATTCTGCGTATTCATGTTAGTAACATTCGAATGTTAGGAGGATGAGTTCTGTATATTTTGTGTCAATATTCTGTGTATTCTAGGCAATCGTTCTATGTATTCATGTTAGTAACACAGGTTGTGATGTATTTGTGCATTCGAATTTTAGGATACACAGAATATAAAAAGTATTATCTCTTATGTTCTATGTTTTTCAAATTTCACAATGTTGTTTAAATATTCACCTTTTATCATGTGTATTTTTGTGATCTGATGAACTTGTGTTTGTTTTTTGTCCTTGCTTCTTTGTCACTGTTTTTGTTGTTGTTCAAATTATAGTTATATTTAATTAATAAAAAAAAAAATCTAATACACGCGGCTCGTTTCGGACCAGGGTCCACGGTATAATGTTCCATTATTTATTGCCCTATGGCAAATTATTCCGTGAATTCGGATCCAAAATACATTGTTTACATATTGAATATTCGCAATTTATATACTGAATATTCACAATTTACAAACTAAATGTTCACAATTTACATATTAAATATTCACAATTTATTGATTGCCCAATACAATATACAATGCCATAAATTATTACTTGAAATGAATGCAAGTGAGATCTAATCATGGTAAAAGCATTGACAGGATAATTGGGTAAGGTATTGGACTCGACCTGGTGCGTCTAACCCATTAAACCAAACAATAGTCAATAGCAGATGGAGCAGCTACAAGCTAAGAGCATCCTCAGTAGTGGAGTTATTTCACGGTTATTGTGGAGTTTTTGTAAGTGTGATTAGGAAAGAGAATATGAGAAGGATGATATAAAAAAAAAAGGAAAAAAAATAAACAAAACTGATTTTTTAAAAGAAAAAATGAAAAAAAAAAAGAAGAAAAAGTAAATGTCAAATATGCTGAACGCGCCCACCATCCAATGAAACTCACGCAGTTAAAAAATAAAACTGTGAAACTCACATGTGTGAGTGGAGACTAAAAAACAAAAGAAATGGGTCCACATTTCTGAAATAACTCCTTCCGTGTTGCAGATGCTTTCAAATTTTCTCTCTCTTACCCTATCTCTCCTACATGGCATTGTTCATTGTATTAAAAACTCCAAAAGATACACTGATAAGGGTGCTCTAAGAGGCGAATACACTTATAGAGGGGGACACATAGAAGTCAAACAGTCACCAACACATTAAAGAGGGGAATTACTCCAGCGGCTCCCGCTTATTCTTAACAGTACAACTCTGCTCACTATTACTTTCCTAATATTATTTGGTGACCATATTTATCGTCAATATTTTTAGATAGGGGTAAAGACAAAAAAAATATTACTTCAATATCAATTTAAAAATAAACATAAATGCAACAACAAATAAAAGTGCAAGTTTATTATAGTTGTGGAGTTGAGTGATCAAAACGTTTTCTTTTTATTTATTTATTTGCTTTATTTTCTAAAAATTTATTATTGTTATTATTGCGGAGTACTTATTTGCTTGATTTGTTTCAGTGGCAAGTGGGCACGTGGACCTATAATGGGCAAGTTCGTGATAGGATAGGATATTAATAAGAGCAGTTAAGGTTGAATTGGACCACAGGGGACAGGAGGCAGACAGCTGGCAGTTGTCAAACCCAATTTAAGGTGTTCTACCCCATCGGGCCCCCACACCGTATTGATTGGGCTTCAATGCCGTTTACTTTACTTTACAAAGGTCCGGTCTCTTAGCCGGGGGTGGGGGCCGAACCCAATCAAGCTCCCAGCCCCACGCTCCTTAATTACACAAATTATATCATCCATCAGACTTCACCTTATGAATATTGATCTATAATTAATTAATTATGTATATATAAATACAGTGACGGAGCCACTGTGGGGGTAGTGGGGCTGCTGCCTGCACTCACCCCACCCCACCGCATATATCGCCTTGTATGTATATATGTATATATAGTACATGTTTTAGATATAAATATATGAAAACAAATATTATAGATAATGGATTAGCTAGACAAGATATTATAAAGGTTTATTGATTTTTTAATATATATATAGTTTTTTTATATTAATAATGAGATATGTAATATTTATCAAAAAAAAAAAAGAGATATGTAATTTATAATGTGTTTTCTATTTGAATTAATTTATCAAATTAATTGTGTTTCATATTTTGTTATGAATATTTTTTATAAAATTTTGATATGTTTTATTTATCGCATATATTCAATAATATTTATGATTATATTTCTTAAGTATTTGTTTTTAACTATCTATTTTATTTGAATACTTCGCCGCCGCTAGAAGAAATTTCTAACTCCGTTCCTGTATAAATACATTAAAAGCATATTATATATTAACTACAAATATACACAATATGTTAAATGTAAACACATCGTCTAAATAGTTATTTGAATTATGGTGCATGTAAAATCGACCTTATCCATAATTTAACAATTGCCTTAATTTCTTTCCTCGCATACTACCCAAACTACCCTTCATTCTTCACTCCTCCCCTCTACCTAACATATGTGCATGCCCACATGCTACTATTCATTATGCAACAAATCACACCCGGGTGAATTAGTAATTTTGTGTTTATTTTGAATCATGGTATTATTATTTGTGGATGTTATGTATGATTTTAGAAGTTATATATTTTTTAGGATTGTATTTTCAATTTCATATGTCTACACTTCATATTCCGTCTCCGTGTGCATTTGTAAATATGTGCATCTGGGTGCAAAGACATGCGGTATGTGCACGTGCACTGCATTATAGTGTTATCTGCATTCTAGGATTGTGTGCGCTTCTATTTCAATGTGCACATTTAATCCAAGTATGCTATGATAGATCTCAGCGTTGCACTATGCTTACTTCACAATTCTTTGGTTATATAATTGTCATATCCTTCTTAAAACTAATTGGTGGTAAGTAGGTGAAACCATTTAACCACATCCATCCGTGGTAAGTCACATCGACACGTCTTGAATCGACCAGGGACTGGACTCAGCCGACTCGATCAATAACCAAGTTGGTTGTAGTGTGCACTGATTTGGGTATCATGTGGACTGTAAAAGTAGTTGTTGTGTTGCTTGTTTGGTTATTGTTTGTAAATATAGATTATTTCTTCTTTTTTTTTTTGAAAACCATAGATTATTTCTTGTTTACAAACGAATTGTGATTATGAACATATGCATATGGGGGTAAAAAAAAAAAAGATATCTGCAACATTTCTTTTCAAAGAAGTGTCGCGGATACCCTTTAATTATATATATATATATATATATATATATATAAGAATTCGCGACACTTTTCCAAAAAGTGTTGCGGGTTCTTAGCTTTTTCCGTGATACAATGACAATTGTCGCAGAAAGTTTTGGCTTTTCCACGACACCAACATCCGCTACACATGTACAAGTGTAGACAAGTGTAGCAGATATACAGTTTTCTACTAGTGAGTAATACAAAAGCAAGTGTAAAAAAAATACAGCAAATAAAAGAGAAATAGAACACAAAAGCGGACTTGTTATCACATAAGAGAGTTGTAGGCTTGGATAGAGCCAATCCAAAGTCACTTAACATGAAACATACGCACTGGACTTCAGATCACACACATGGCCGGATTTTAGGGTGTGCAAGATGTGTACAGTACAGGGCTCTAAAATTTTGGGGGCCACTAGTCCAGCCTTTGTCCAATAGTTCGTGTATGTATTTGTGATTATATATATATTAGCTCAAAATTAGGTTTTCATGACTAATCTAAATTCTATTACGTATTATTCAAAAAAAATTATACTTCGTAATTTTCACGCGAATCATTTTTCTTCAATTCGTAATTTTTTTATACTTTAATAGAGACTTACTTATTTAACAGCACGAGCCATGCAAATAAAAAAAGGCCCTGTTCACACACTCTCATTGCCAGTCTTGTATTAACCTTCAGACAATGACTTTGAGACACTAGGCATTTAATTTCTTGGACTTCTAAGAGCATCCCTATCAATTGGAGATATTTTGCGGTTATTGATGTGTTTTTGTAAGTGTGATTAGGAAAGAAAAAATGGGATGAAAGAAGAAAAAAAACAAATATGATTTATATAAAAAAAAATAGAAAGGTCTATGTCAGGCGTGCCTAACGCGCCATAGTGGGCGATGTTGTGCGCGTTCACTTTTGCCAAGCTCCCATAATTTGGAGAAGCACCCACCTTCTCTCTCTCCTCTCCTCTCTCATGTTACATGGCAATAACCCTGACATTCTCCCCACAAAAAATCATTGATAAGGCTGCCCTAAGAGATTAGATCAAAGAATTCCCAAGAAATATACAATAGCAAGATATGTGTCCATCACTTGGGATATCCACTTGGCAACAAGCTAGCTGCAGGGCCATTATTTGACTAAGGAGTATAAAAATACCCCTATTTAGCTCGTCTTTGCACTCTTAAAATGTTATAAACTTTGATTAAAAATAGTATTTATAGTGATATTTTATGGCATAATTTTTACAAGGTTTTTTTTTTAACTTTTTTTTGGGTTGGCTCAAAACGGATTCGGATTCTCCTAAGTGAAATGTTTAATTTGATATATAACATGCACAAAATAGATAATACATGAATGAGAATATAATTATCAAAATAAACATATTTAAGTTGAAAAAGATAAAGATGAAAATAGAGGTGTCAAGCAGTGAAAGGTAGAAAAGGTAAGTGAAGACTGAAAATGGCAAACTACTTCATTGACTCAAAGGAAGAAAATACACGATGAGTATATACAAAGTGAAGAAGGGAATGAAAGTACAAGGACAAGAAAGCCCCTAGTATAAATCATCATTTACGCTTCTACCCTCCAACAAAAACTATTTACAAGCACAGTTGCAAAAATCCCTCGTCTAGGCGCAAAGCGCCCCTAGACCGAGGCGAATTGCTCTCTAGGCGTCCACGTAGCGCCTAACTCGACCGATTGGGCCGAGTTGGTAGCCTAATTCGACCAAGTTAACTCGCTCAACTCGACAGAGTTAGCCGAGTTAACTCGGGTGAGTCGGCCTTGTTAATTTTTTTATTATATTCATATATATTTAAATTTATTTATTTATATAAATAAAAGAAGTAAGAGATATATATATGTAATATATATAATATAATATATGACACACACTCACACACATGCATTATTTTTTTGTTTTTATAGGTCTCCGCCTAGACCGCTTAGGCGCTAGGCGCTAGTCTGCCGCCCGACTAGCGTCTATTGCAACCATGTTTACAAGTCTTTAGCAACAATCCAACAATTTTTGTCTCACACTGAAAAACGGATATGGGTTTAAAGTAATATATTTACAATTGTTTTTTGGAAGAATTTGAATTGTATAGAATAGAGAGTTTCTTACACAAGAAAGTGAGAGTGCAAATCAAATCTTAAATAAGCAAGGCGTCAATTTAAAACAGTCCGTATACGTAATATTTTCCAAGAGCAATGTCATTAGTTAAAATTTTTTGGAGAATTTTTTTGCCACATAGAGGAAGAGGGAAAGGGAAGAGAAAATAAAGGGGGGGGGGAAGAGAAAACAAGTGTACTAGAAGAAGAAAAAAAATTCCTCAAAAAAAAAAAGAAGAAGAAGAAGAAAAAAAAAAGGAAAAAATAAGCATTTGCGCGGGCGCGTCCTGCATGCATACCATGCAAATGCCTTTTTCTTTTTATCTCTTCGCTCTTTTTATCTCTTCGCGCGGGTCTCACAAAAACCTTTAATTACTTCATGTTTCTTTTTCCTCTTTCCTCTACATTCTCCTCCCACTCACCATCTCTCTCTTCTAAGAAAATGTAAAATTCCTTAAAAACCCACAAATGGGGATGCTCTAACATAAACTACGTATCTACTTAATGCTCCTAACTTCCCTATTAAGTCTAAATTTTGCCTGTGTTTATTATTTATTGGTCAAAACAACTCTTTCTTAATTACTTATTTTCTTTAGAGTAATTTTTTATTATTTTGAAATTTGATGTCTTGTGTCTTATAGTACTTTTACTCTTTTAGTAGTTTCAAAATATATAAATTTTATATACTAATATTAAACTTAATATTATGAAATTGAATTAAAAAAAAATTAACTTCATTCAAGCCTTGTTAACCAAATCAGACAATCAAAATGGGACGGAGGCGGTATATATTATGGAACAAATAAAATAACATAAAATTTTAAAATACTTTGAAAATTTATATTTAAAAAAAATAAAGATGGAAGAAGAAGACAGTATCCAATTCAATAGCATGCACGGAGTTAACATATGGGGTATAATGCTTCTTTGTTGTGTGTATGTGTTTGTATATACAGTGCATAGCTTATTAAAAACGTCATGAAACAATAACACATGCACATGTTCTGTATACATTGACGACGGTCTTTTGTATTGGCTAAAAATAAAGATTATATTAATAGGAATGCAAGTGGTAAGACTTGATGTGTCCATAAATAGGGAAGGAAGAAGTCGCATATTGCAGTGATGAAATTAATATCTCTATCTGTCTGTATTCAAAAAAAAAATATCTCTATCTGTCT
>CM008335.1:11348018-11362907 GCA_002525835.2 Ipomoea batatas | reverse complement strand
TAATTAATGGTAAAATTTGATAATTATATAACACCAATGCCTGAAAGATGCGGGACACTCTCACCACTCGATCAGGTTTGATCTTGTGACTACCGGAGTGATAACAGAGGTGCTATAGTAGTTGGTGGAACGTAACATAATTAGTTTAAATCAATTAATATGACTAAATTTTTAAAAGTAAAACAATTTATGAGACAAAAGTGCTAATTTTTCAAATAAAATCAAATAAACAAATACTATCTCGAATCTTAATGTAGCAGTTCTTGGCATGACATCAGAGGAGGATTTGCCTTGTAGATAGTGGCGATTTGCCTTTTGTAAGGACTCTAAAGACAAAGCCCGGTAGCCTTAGAATTAGTCACAAACTGGAATTGTCTAATTAAGTTTTTTTTTTAAAGAGAAAATACTGATTAAACATAAGCTAGGGTGTGGGAAAACATCCATGATATGATTGGAAGATGCGAGGAAAGTTCCGTGCCGGCTAAGAAAGTTCCATGAAACTTCAGTTCTTTGTCTCCCAAGTCTCAACCCAGTCAATGGAATATTATGCGATGCATATTGCATAGGATACGTATTCCCACCCAAAAATGGCCACCATACCGGTCTATTATTCATATTCCCAAACTAAGATACCTCACCTCAGCTCCTCCATTTGTGCCGGATCGGATCGGAGCAGGTTTGAAATCCAGAAGCTTCCTTTGCTTCTTCCCCCACCGCCTAACTCTCGCTTCTCAATTATATATATATATAAATTCCCCGCTCCCATCAGAACACACATCAAAAACCAAAAACTTTAATTTCTCCTCTGATCTCCTTTCTTTGCTAATATAAGTAGTGTGGCTAGCCATGGCTTCCAGATCTCAGAACCGTGTCCCCATGAAGAAGATGCCCATCGCTGCTACTCCACTCCCGTCGTTGCCGATTCACGGCTTCTTTGGGGTCATTTTGCTCTACATAATCATCCAATGGGGGAGAAAGATTTTCTTTTTTTTGAAGATGAAGGGGAGAAAGATTTTCAATGTATTAACATCTCAGTTTATAGATTCGGGGTTGTATAAAAAGCTGCCCAGTTTCAGAGAGGAGGAGGGGGAGGATGAAATTAGCATTGGCAGGGATGAGGTGGAAACTGTTCTTGCAAAACTGGGTTTGGGGATTTCTGGGCTTGGGGAGAAGAGGTTGAGCTCCAAGGACTTTTCCGGGCTATTTGGTGATGAGGAAGAAGAGGGTGGTTTTGAAGTGGATGAGGTGAAAGCTGCTTTTGATGTTTTCGATGAAAACAAAGATGGGTTTATTGAGGAGAAAGAATTGCAGAGAGTCCTGTGCGCGTTGGGATTGAAGGAAGGTTTTGAGTTGGAGAATTGCAGGAATATGATGAGGATGTTCGACCAAGACGGAGATGGGAGGATTGATTTCTCTGAATTTTATGCGCTTTTTTAGATATAACTAAACTGATCTTTTTGACGTGCTGCTATTGCCTATTGTACGTTTTGCATGGTTATATTATAATTCAATATGTATATATCAACATTTTTTCATTTAATTCCATCCTCGTTAACTTCTTTTTCATCTTCCTAGCTTCCACTCTTAAGATTTTCAAACTGCCCACCTGAACAGCTAAAACAACTTTTAAGTTATTGGGCAATATATCAAACCTAGCTTAGCTTCTACTCCAAGAATGGAATGTCGCCACCGCCAATCAAATCCCCCCTCCCCCCTCCATCACCAAAGCTAAGTGTAAAATTTTTCCCATTTCAAGGTATGATTCTAGCTAGTTAATAGCCAATTAGCCACATAGTTTCCACTATCAGACACAGTGACTAACCTCCGACTAACCTCCTTATTGCATTGTAGTTTCTTCTATTATGTGGGACAGCTGGCCTAGAGATTGGTTGCTCCATATCTAAAGACAAGATCAAACCCTTATCTTTTGGTTAAAGATGAATTAATCCATTCCCCTCAATCACACCCCCAAATTATTATTTTTTTTGAAAGGAAAAACTTAATTCATTAAATCAGAAGCAAGACAGTCCACAAGAAAAAACGGGGGAGAATGAAACCACTCCCCGCAACCTGATACTTTTAGAAGTTACTTGATACTTTTTCATTAATTAAGTACTCAAAAAAATACTTTTAAAGAATATGTTTTCTGTGAATAACATTATATGAAAATTTAATTAACATGAGAATAACATTATCCTTTTTCAGGGTGGCTTGCTATAATGCTATTTACTTTTTACTGGATGGCTCGTGATTTACTTACCCCAAAACTATTGGACAAGGATTCTAGAGATGGTCTAGCATAAGCTACTAAATTTAATGAAAAAAAAAAAAAAATCTAGAAAGCAAGAAGATGGGCCTCTAGTAAGCCCAAGAATGGCAACCATGGGCATCTGAAGTTGATGATGGACGGCTGAGACAGAGAGGAAGGAACAAAGAAGTGTCACTACTCCTCCACTGTTGTTTTTCCATTCCATTTCCATCTCAGTCGAATGCTTCATCTTCTTTTCAATTTCCATTCAAGCAGGCTGCAAATCAAGCAGGTTCATTTCCTTCTCCTCCATTTCACTCCTTTCTCCTCCATCCCTCTCCAATCTTCTGCATCGCCTACAAAACCCACCCCAAAGAATGCATCTTCGGATAACTTTCGTGGCATTGCAAAACATGTGAAATCCAAGTGCTCACATCACCACGACAACAGCAAATCTCTCAAACATTACTTCCTCACGCTTTCTTGCATCTCCCCCGAAACCGTTCGCAAATTCTGGAGAGCTCGTCTGTTAAAACCCCAAGATGTTCTTGAAATTCTGCTTGGGTTTCAATGCGGCGCCGATAATTTTGTGCTTGAGCCTAAAAAGGTTGAATCTTTGTGGGGGATTTTTAAGCGGGCCAGTGAGCAGAATAAGGGTTTTGAACATCTTCCTCAATCTTACAAGATCATGGCGTCAATGCTTGTTCGGGTTCGGTTGTTTGAGGAGGTTGAATCCTTGCTATCGATGGCGGGTACTCGAGGAGTTTTGTTGGATGATCATGAAATTTTCAGTGACTTGATTCAAGGGTATGTGGATGAGCTTCAATTGAAGAAGGCTATTTCAAATTATGATAGAATGAGGATTCTAGGCCTTGTTCCATCGTTATCATGCTATAAAGTCCTGCTTGAGTTCTTAGTTCAATTAAATGAGACACAATTAGGGTCTCAAATTTTTGCTGATGCTATAGAGCTTGGTTTGGGAAGGAAAGTAGCAGAAGGGTGCATTTATGGGAGTGTTGTTAGGCTTTTGTGTGCAGAAGGTAAAGTTCAGGATGCTAGAAATTTTGTTAAGAAGGTTATAACTCTTGGAATCAAGCCTGATGATTTAGTTCTCAATTCTATGGTTACTGGATACTGTGAGAAAAAGGATTATGATGATATACTGAGTTTCTTTGTTGAAGTAAGATGTCTCCCTGATGTTTATGTTGCCAATAAAATCATACATTCTTTGTGTACTGATTTTGGTTCGGATTGTGCTAACTCGTTTAGGCTGAAGCTAGAAGAACTAGGCTTTTGTTCCAATGAAATAACCTTTGGGATTTTGATTGGTTGGAGTTGCCATGAGGGAAAACTGAAGGATGCATTTGTTTATTTTTCTGAGATTCTGTCAAGAAGTCTCGAGCCCCAGATATATTCATATGACTCGCTTTTGAGTGGCCTTTTCAAGCAGGATATGTGGAAGCACTCTCAAGAAATTCTCAATGAAATGAAAGATAAGGCAGAAGTGCTCCATCTATCAACTCTTAGGGTTCTTTTAGCCGGGTATTGTAAAGCTAGACAGTTTGCTCAAGTGAAAGGGGTAGTTGTCCAGATGGCAGACTGTGGCTTCATCCGACTAACACCCCTAGAGGATCCACTTACCAAAGCATTTACACTGCTGGGACTTGGTCCCTCTGCTGTGAAGATACAAAGAGATAGTGAATTGGGATATTCCAAGGCAGAATTTTTTGATGACCTTGGGAATGGACTTTATCTGGATACAGATCTGGAGAAGTATGAGACTGCTATGGAAAAAGTTCTTGATGATGCTATGCTTCCCGATTTTGAGTCCCAAATATTGAATAGCATTGGGAGCAAAGACATCAAAGAAACTATGCTAATGGTTGACAATATGGCTAGATGGGGTCAAGAACTGTCTTTGCCTGTGTTCTCAACATTAGTGAAAGGGCTTTGTGAATGCCGCACTAGTATGAAGACGGTTATCCGTCTGATGGAGGAAAATCCTAAGTTTAAGTATCAGCTTGATCAAGAAACTTTAAATAAGCTTGCACAGGCTTATGGTAAAAAAGGTTTCATGCACAGAGCAAGAATAATTGTGAATCGGATGCTACAGCAGCATCTAAGTGTTGAGAATCAAACCCGTACTGTCTTGCTACTTGGTTTATGCAAGAAAGGCGATAGAAGAGCTCTAGCTAACTACTGGAAGCTTGCACAAAGATATAACTGGGTTCCTGGCTTGAAGGATGGAAAAGCTCTTCTCAGCTGCCTATGCCAACAAGGATTGCTTGGCAAGGCTCTAGGGCTATTTGAGGCCTTGCTAGTGCACTACCCTCATAAAGACTTCGTTGCCTTTAATGAGTTTCTTGAGCAGCTTTGTGATTCGGGGTATACAAACTCTGCTCTTGTTTTAGTTGAGACACTCATAAGCCATGGTTACATCCCTGACCATGGGACTTATTGCCTTCTTATCAATGGATTTTGTAAAGAAAAGAAATTTGCCAAAGCTTTTGTGCTATCTGAAACTATGCTTGCTAAGAATTTCCTCCTGCCCATGGATGTATGTATTAAGTTAATTCCTCAGCTATGCAGGACTGGTAACATTGAGAAAGCTGTTGTTTTGAAAGATATTTGTGCAAAAGAGCAACCTTCTGCTTCGCTTTATCTAAACTGTGTTCTATTGCATGGTTTTTGCCAATCTGGGATGGTTGGTGAAGCATCAAAGCTCTGCCAAGAGATGCAGGGGCAGGGCCTCGTCCTTGACAAGGAAGTCTATAATCTTCTAGTTCAAGGATACTTTCAAGCTAAAGACTTCAAGAAAATTGGAGAGCTGCTTGGTGTCATGATCCGTAAGAACTTGAATCTTACAGTTGCAAGTTACCGAAATTTCTTGCACTTAATGTGTGCAGAAGGCAAGCTCCATCTTGCATTGAACTTGAAAGAGCTTATGCTTAAGGAAAGAAACCTTCCACACACTTTGATATATAATATACTGATTTTTCGCCTCTTCTCAGTGAATAAAACTTCAATTGTGAATACACTTCTACATGAAATGAAATCTGAACGACTGCTGCTTGAAGAAGTCACTTACAATTTCCTCATTCAGGGATTCTCTCGGTGTAAAGATGTGTCATCTTCCTTGCAGTATTTGAAAGCTATGATGCAAAAAGATCTTAGGCCAAATAATCATAGTCTTAGAGAGGTAATAAAGTGCCTTTGCTGCAATGGGGAGCTTGAAAAAGCTTTGAACTTGTGTGAGGAAATGGAATCGAGAGGTTGGACTCTTGGTTCAGTCATTCAGAATGTCATACTCGAAGGCCTTCTTTCTCGTGGCAATCTCAGAGAAGCAGTGCAGTTTTCGGACCGCATAGCTATAAAAGGCCTGATTCCAGGAAACATCAACTATGATGTTCTTATTAAATGGTTTTGCCAGCACGGAAATGTAGACAAAGCAGTAGATCTTCTCAACATAATGTTGAAGAAAGGGAATGCCCCAGACTCTACCAGTTTTGATTACGTTATCCAAAGTTTTTGTTCATGTAACATGTTGGATCTAGCTCTGGACTTCCATACTGAGATGTTATGCAGGAACCTAAGAACAAACATCAACACATGGAACACTCTTGTCCATAGCTTATGTAAAGGAGGCCGAGTTGCAGAGGCAGAAAATTTACTTGATTTGATGGTTCAAATAGGTGAAATTCCAAGCAGGGAAATGTATTACACTGTGATTAATGAGTACCGCTCTGAGAAGAGCTTTAGCAAGGCATCTCAGGTTTTACATAAGATGCAGCAAAGTGGGCACGAGCCTGATTTTGACACTCACTGGTCTCTAATCAGCAATTTGAACAATTCCAATGACAAAAACGGGGGTGAAAAGAAAGGTGGATCTTTATCAAGATTTCTTTCTGAAGTTGGATTTTCTCGGAAGAATCCAAATGCCAAGAAGGGGTAACAAAGTGTATGTTTCTCTGCACTGAGGCTCAGTTTTGTTACTTTTTTCTTCCTCAATATGTGGTAATGTATTGTTTACTAGAAAGTAGAAACTAGAGATTTAATATGGCAATGAAAAAAAATCATTAACTGATACGGAGTATAATTTAACCAATGTTGCAGAAAGCGCTAGGCACTAGTTGGGCGCCCGGGGGCGCCTAGCGCCTAGGCGGCAGAGTAATCCGAGTATATCGTTTCCGCTTTTTCCACTCAAGGCTAGGAGTTGTTAGACTGTTATAATCCCCAAATTAGTCAACTGCTTATGTTAGATGGTTAGTTGAGTACATGACTAGAGAAATATAGAAGATGAGTAGCCGAGTAGGCCAAAAAAACCACTCGGCGGAGTTGAGCGCCAACTCTGCCGAGTTGGGCACCGACTTGGTTGAGTTATGCGCTCAACTTGGCCGAGTTAGACTCCTAACTTGGCGCCTAGGGCGCCTAGTCGGCCAGTTAGTCGGTCGGCAGACTAAAAGCCGCCTAGGGCTGAAATCTCGCCTCGGCCGATTTTTACACCAATGAATTTAACAAACTTTTTTTTTCATAGTGACAGGTCAAGGCCCAAGGGTTCACTGCTAACATTAAAATGCCATGTGTCCTACCTAATCTCTTTTGTCAAAAATTAGAAATAAACAAATTCATAATGCTATAAAACCTAGGAAACAAAGATTTATGGACAGTAGTTCAAGGACATGTTTGAGTTGTTAGGCACAAAAGCACTAGTAAAATAATACTTGTCCCTTAAAAAGATGCAGGTAAAGTCTCACTATTATTCTTGTTTTACTTTGCAGGTCAATAACAAAACCTGGCTCTCTGAAGATAAATCATATGGCACCACATGTTCTAGTCTGATTAAAGTTAACATAACATTAGCCAAGAAAAGAAAATGGCAAGACAAGAAAAAAAAAATATAATTATCTGATAAAAAACCACTCAAATTGGATTTGCTTTACCGCCTGTATTTTTGTTTGACCACATATTGACTCATGCATTTGGCATTGAGAATATGGTGTTTTCCACACCAACCATCTCAAAGTGCAATGTGCATTCTTGATTGTACTACTTGACAGAATGTATAAATTCACATGCTTAGCCAAGATAATTCAGTCTCAAACCAGATAATCACGTCCTTGGTCCTTGGAGCTAGGAAGATGAAACCAGAAACTCTTGAAGCTGGTGAGGCCTCCAATGAATCTCCCCCGAAGACTGACGTGAATAAAGGGGTGTCCAAACTCGATTTTATCATGAGAATTGTGGCCATGTTTGGTACCTTAGGGAGTGTCATTGCCATGTCAACCATTAACCAAACACTCCCCTTTTCCATGCAATTCTTTAGGTTCGGGATCAAGCACAATGGTCTTCCTACCTTCACGTAAGACTTCATCATACTCCGTTGTTAATATTTTTAGCTATCTTGAACTATACCATATGGTCGTAACCTTGTTAAGTATATTTCTGTTTATGAAATTTAATGGCGCCATTTATATTTTGCAAAACAGGTTCTTTGTTGTGGCAAATGTGATGGCATTTTGCTACCTGGTTCTATCCCTTGCCCTATCAATCTTCCACATAGTGAAAAGTGCTGCAGGAATCACCAGGGTAATTTTGATCTTCCTTGACACGGTAAATTCCCTCAAATTATGAGTATTATATTACCTAATGTGTCGCTAAACAAATAGTGTTTTGACCGAATGGCTGAGTGGTTTGCTGTTGTGCAGACAATGCTAGCATTATTGACATCAGGAGCTTCAGCTGCCGCGGGCATTGTACACCTAGCACACAACGGCAATGCCCAGGCAACCCCCGTCACCATTTGCCAACAGCACGGCTCTTTCTGCGAGCGTGTCTCAGGTTCTTTGGTCGGGTCCTACATAGGATGCCTCGTGTTTTTACTGTTGATTGTGTTGTCCGCTTTAGCCCTTTCTAGAAACTGATCCGCACTGAATAATCCGTTTGGACAACAAAAGATGTCCATGTTGTATTTGGTGATCGAACTTTGTTTGCATCGAGTCGTGTTTTCTTGTTCGGGTTATTTTCTAAATTTGTTGATTCACATATGAGGGAACACTATCAATGTAACCCTCCCTTCATGTTTTGCTAGCTGTGTGATTTTTTGTACTGGCCACAGGAAAGTTGGCCCCATGATTAAGATAAGACATATAGATAGCTTAGTCTTAGGTTGTGTCTATCCTTTTATCTGATAAAAGGGACCATGTATTGTCATATGTTTTTACTTGAGTCTATGATTGTCTGTCCATTTTCTATTTTCTTACAGATAAGCTTTATAGTGCCACTTCTATATATGGGATCCGTATTACTTACTCCAAGGAAGATTGTCCCTTAAAACAGTACTACAGCTATAGGGTGAAGATGACTCTAGTGTCCACTACATACTCTCAGATCCATCCATATCCAAATGCTTCTAGGTCAATCTGTTTTGTATAAAAAAGATCAAAATGTCTTTGCATTTAACAGCAGTTCAACGATTTTATTAATGGAGGATCAGAAATGATCATTTCACAATAATATTAGGACCAAAGGGAATGAATATTTTGAATTAGGACCAAAGGAAATGAATATTTTGAAAAAAGAACTAAAAGTGAATTGTCATTTGTATCACTGGATGGAAGGCTTATTTTGTAATGGTTGACTGGTCTATCAATTACGGAGTAGTATATTATGTTTGACAGAACTCACAGAAGAGACATAAATTATAAAACAAATAAGTGGAATTCAATTTGGTTGTTATACAATGAACCAACCATAATCTACTACTGCTTTCACATCGCTCTCAAGTCTCAACGCCATTGGTTAGTTTGAACCAACCAACACCTTCATGATTTATGTCTTCCTTGTTCCTCACCACTACATCAATATATATGTATGTATGTATGCGCGCCTGAGTAATATGTTTGTATTGCATCATATGAGAATATGTGAGGGGAAAATTAAGAATCAATTTTAGTCTTATATCTTCTAAAAAAAATCAGAGAGATCATATTATTTTTTTAAAAGAAAATATGGTGGCATTATTGTAACTTTCAGAGTTTGCAACTTGAGCTACCCCATTGGGTTGTGACATTATTGTAATTATCACAAATTTTACTATGTAAATTTAAACACTAAAATCTACACTTCTTATAATTTTTTAAGTTTGCCATTTAGTATTAAAAATTAAAATATTGCACTTGTAAAAATGTGAAAGTAAATTGCACTTATGGCTTGTTTGGTTGGATGTAGTTTGGGGGGAATTGCAATTCAGTGAATTCCCAAACTACAGCGTTTGGTTGGAGGTAATTGCAATTCCGTAGAATTGCAATTCCTTCCAAATGATGAATTGCAATTCATGGGGTACCCCCCATGAATTGCAATTCGGTGGAGAGGAGGGGCAATTTGTTGGTGTAAAGACAATTTTGCCCCTCCTCCCATACCCTTTTTTTTAAAAAAGAATTATTATTATTATTATTATTATTATTATTATTGTTGTTGTTGTTGTTGTTGTTGTTGTTGTTGTTATTATTATTATTTTGAAAGAATTATTATTATACTTATTATTATTATTATTAATTATTTTTTAAATTATTACTACTACTACTACTACCACAAAATAAGGACATTTTAATCATTTTGTCGCTTCTTACCTTTTAATTCCCTGTACTCTTATTTCTGCATACCAAACACTGTAATTTCAATTCCTACTTTATTCATTGAATTGCAATTCCACCGAATTACAATTCTTTTCCCCCCTAATTCCTTCCTCCCAACCAAACGCCCTGTTAGAGTTTATATTTTAGAATTTATGTCTGAGTTCTTGGTTTTATTTGGTTTAGAATTGATGATAATTACGAAATTGTCACTATTTTTTTTAAAAAGAAATTGATTAATCTGTTTAATTTTTACAAATATAAGAGTAAGATTAGTTCTCTTTTTTTTTTTTTTTGTGTATTCTCATTAGATAATAATTCAATCCGACCCGTTTAACAAATAAAGATTCATAAAACAATCTCACACAAGTGTGACATTCTGAAAGATATGATGACTAACTTTTCTTTTTACCTAATAAATATAAACCACGTGGCGAGAGTGTTTTTGCTGGTTGATAAATGAAGCATATAATTGTGATATACGTAAGATTATTTAAGCTAATGCCGACACATTAACTTTATTTATTAGAATTGAAGTATAATTTGTGGTAAATAATGTAATCTGGAATTTTGTGCTAACGCCACCGCTCCACGTGCTTGTTCCCGGAGTGGCCACATGTCGGTACAGATGAAACATGGCCCACTCTGCGTTAGTTTTAATGTAACCATCCACGTGCAGGTTCGGTAACTTTGTTCGTCGGCAGGAACGCGGATGGGCCGGAATGCGGCATCTGGTATCCACGTGGATTTTTAGGAGACTTTGACTATGGTGCTGTTTCAAAATGATAAGAGGACTCCAAGGAGGCAGCAATCTCGTCATGTGTCTTGATTATATTAAAGAAATTATTAACGGTTACAATTATATAGTTGAAATTATTAACTAGGAATATTTTTTGTGAGTACAATCCAATCTTAACTCTAGTGTAGTAACATCAATGTTATCACACCACAAATTAATTCTAAAGTAAGGGTGTGTTTGAAAACTCGGAAAATAATTTTCGGAAATCATTTTCCAGGTTTTCAGTGTTTGGCAAGAGGGAGAAAAATGTGGTTAACAGAAATTAAGGTGTTGGTAAAAAAAAAAAAAAAAAGCATTTTTTCGAAAAATAACTTCATTTTTTTTTTGGAAGTCATTTTCTGGAGTCTTTTACTCTTCCTCACGGTGTGCCCTCTTTCATTGCTTCTTCCTCCTATTATGCTTCTTTAATTCACCTAGTCGGAAACTAGTTTTCGATGACCGACTCAGTATTCAAGTGTGCCCTCCTGATTTACTGGTTTCCGAAACCAATCGACCGACTAGTTTCATATGTATTTTTTTTTTATTTTCTTTGTGATTTTTTTTTTGTTATGAATGAGTGATTTGTTATAATTGTGATATTTTTGTTGTGATTTTTTGCTTTGTTTCCTAGATCATTTTTCTGTTCATTTTCTTGAAAATTAATCAAACACACAAAGATATTTTTTGTTGTGCAGCTAAACTGCCTAAACACAAAAAGAAAATAATTCATTTTCCATTAAACATTTTTCAAGAGTCATTTTTCTACATTTCAAACACACCTTAAGAAAATTACTTAAAAGCTTCTAATACTTGTCCAATTAAAAAACAGTCAGGTTTATTCTCTAGGAAATTGTGTGTGCACATTGCAGTCATAGGTGGAGATAAGCACGACAAGTGCACTTTGGTAAATTTGTCACTTTGTGAGTTCCTGACGTGTATTTGTGCTGATGTATGGCAAACAACTGGGACGGGGGAGTTATGATGTATTATTTTGAGTGTATTTTGTATTTTTAGTGTTTTTGTGTATTTCAATTGTTGTGAAGTAGTGTATATTTGTATACATAGTTGTGTATACAGTACCGACCGCACGGGAAGACACGACCACATTTGAGCAGATTTCTATATATATATAATACATAATTATATATTTTTTTATTGATTGAAAGGATCTCGATGGAATTTTTTTTTATTTAATTAGATAACTCAATTATAATCAACATGGTTGGCGTGGTGGTTTTGCACCTTATCCCTTAAGCATGAGGTTGGGAGTTCGATCCCCACCCATGTGACCTTGGTGTGCTGACCGTTAGGACGAGGCTGAGTCCTTTGGCTGTTGGCTGGAGCGATCCCTTTGGGCCAAACCCGAAAAAAGATAACTCAATTATACTATTTAATCATCTTAAGAAGGTAGTTATTGGATACTTTAATTTTTTTCTATTATCAAAATGCTGAATTGTAAGAAGTGTTACGTTTTAGACTTGTGGTACAAAGCGCGATGGCACCACATGTGAGTAGGAATGGCATCATCATATCATAATGCACAATTATTTAGCTAATAGTGGTCCCACCTTGATTATCCCATCCTGTCTTAATCTCATCAAACTCAACATAATATAGGTGATAACATATTAAATTGGTAGGGGCTAATATACTTTAATTTATAAATATTCAACATAATCTATTTAATGAGTACAAATAATTTTTTAACTTATGGGTGAAAATTGAATTTAAACTATTTTAATTAAAATGAATCAATTTCTTCATTTTAATTAATTCGATTGATACTAAGGGTGTGTTTGGTTGACATGTTTAGCTATTAGGAATGTGTATCACAGTCATTGTTATTGTTTCGTTGACAGGTTTTTAAAACACTACTATGGATTTTGATTACCCCAATAATTGCAAAACTCATTCCTAAATAAAATAAGGGTTTCATTCCACTTTCTTATTTTCTTCCTATCTAGGCTCAAAAAACTATCTATGGATTCTGATTATTCCTTAGACTCAATTAATTAACTCATGGATCTCTACTTCCTAACACAATTGATGACCTTGGCCTCAAGCCTCATTCCTATGCTTTGACTAATGACTATCTATCTAAATGTGCATTTTGAGTGAAGCCCTCCCTGTGACTTTAGTCGGCAAAGGACTATATGAAACCCATGGTTGAAAAAATCGCTAGGCGCTTTCTAGGCGCTCGGGGAGCGCCTAGCGCCTAGGACGCCTAGCCGGGGATTAATCGGCGCCTAGGCGCCCGTGTATTTTTTTATTTTTTAAAAATTTATTTAAGTATTTTTAATTTTTTAAAGACTAATAATTATAAATTATATAATACTTTAATAGTTAATACTAAAATATTAAATATTAACCTAAAAAATATCTAAAGTTTGTACAATTTAGGATTATTTCGCTAAAAACGATATTGTTTTGAGTGAAATAACCCATTAAAAAAAAGAACAATAGTTAATCTACCGATTAGAAGGCCTAGTCAGTCTAGTCGACGCCTAGGCGGTCAGCGCCTAAGCGGTGCTTTGGCGGCCTAGGCGGAGCTTAGGCGGTCGCCTAGCCGGCTAGCTGCCTAGACCACCATTTAATGTGATACGCTAGGCGGTCGACCAGCGCCTAGCGCCTAGGCGGGGATTAATCGGCGCCTAGGCGGGATTTTTGCAACATTGATGAAACCATGAAAGTAAATCAATTTAAGTTGTCCATAGCTTACCGATCAAACCAAGAAAGCCAATAGGCAAATCTCTTTTCTTGTAGGAAAGAAATAAACCATTTTTAATCCATTGATTGTGATAGTAGTGTAAATTTATTACCTTAGTTATTTGCGGTGTAAAGTTAGGGTTAAATGAACCACTTTATTAAGAATCAATGACCTAAATATATACTACAAATAATTGAAGGATTAAATATACATTACTATTATAACAGAAGAACTAAAAATGTATTTTATTAAAAAAATAGATTAATTTTATCCTAAGAGAATTTCTAACACCTACTAATTCATTCACAAAGTTTGAATTGAAATCTTTCTTCTTCTTTTTTTTTTTTTTTATGAAAAAACTGAAGAATCAAATCCATTTCACTTAGTCATTCCGGTTTTCCTCTTTTCGTTCCTTCTTCCCTTCTTCCTTTGTTCTCCTTACTATTGATCTTACTTTTCTTAGTTTGGTAGAGAGTAAGGGCTACGGGTTGTAAGTTTTCCAATGAGAAAAAGATTATGGGTATTTTTATTAGAGCATCCGAATTAGTTGATTTTTTACACAGTATTTAAGGAGATCATCTAGGAGAAAAATAAAAATGGGAGAGAAAAAAAAGGATCTGTCAAAAAAAAAAATAGAAATGAGGGAGAAATAGGTTGCCACTCTGACGCCGTGACGCGTCCCAAACACACTTGTTGTGGGTTTTTGTTTTGTTTTGTTTTTTTTTTTCTTCTTCTCAGAATTTGCAGGATAAAAATTTCTCCAAAAATTAACCTCCACATCAGTGTTGTTTTTCTACATTCAAATTTTTCTCTACAAAAGACATCCAAAAAAAATTAACACAAATGGCAACTAACACGTAGAATGTTTTATATTTTAGAGTTTACCCAATACGCCACTTGTGGCTTCACAAAATAAATAATATAATGAGAATGTGATTCAGCTGTTTTTGGGTCAACTTCCACATGAAAAGGACGATTATTGCACAAGTTTTGATTTTAAGTTTCATTTGACATTATGAAACTTCATTAAACTATACTAATTTTATTTTCAACAGTCCGAATATAATGATTTTTTAAAAATAAATTTAATCTTCAATATCATTTTGAACATAGGGTTTGCAGAAAACTCTTCCTCCGCCCTGTGCCTAACCCGAACTCCAATAAAGGACAAGGCATGTAATATTCATATACGGGCTATTTCAGTATGAGGGCGACCCCCGCGTGAAGATAATAAACATGGCCAGCGCCTAACCGCATATATGAATAAAAATGGGATTTTCAGGTTACATACCCTAAAGAAGCGCTTAAACACGTATATACTTTTTATCAATACTAGGGCGGCCAAAAAAAAATTATCTTGTGTATATGATAATATTGGTAGGTTTATAAGATGCGTAAATTCGAGTCAGTTTCAAGTTTTAAAATATGCACAAGGAATCTAACCCGCACTCCCAACCTGGGAAGCTCAACTCTAATGATGTTTGAGGTCGGGTTTAAATCTCAAGTACTCTGTTAACTCTGGTTG
>CM008335.1:11278519-11298493 GCA_002525835.2 Ipomoea batatas | reverse complement strand
TTTTTTTTTTTGGCTCTCTTTATTCCTTTGATACAACCTAAGCTAAGCCAAGTTCAAAACAAACCATCATAATGCAACTGGAAACAAAAAAAAATATTTAAAAAAGATAAGGATCAAAGGCTTTTATTAAAAATAAAAATTGTCTATTTCAAAGTGTACTCAATACTTTTTTATTTCATGACTTTTTTCAAAGAGAATTTCTCCAAACACCTCACATTTTTACGCAAACGCTAACATTGGTATGAAAGGTTTTGATTACTCGGTCAAGCACGTTGGATTTTTATTTTTGTGTACTCATTTTTTCGTGTCCCGCCCAGATCAACATCATTGGTTTTACTTATTTATCACAATTAGTCTTCCATTTATTTTTCTTTATTCAACCGTTGAAAAAAAAAAAAAAAAGGCTAAAGTGTCATCTAGCACCATTAACTATATCCAATTATTCATACCGCACCCTGAACTTTTATATAGTATATATCAAGCCGCAAACCAAAATAAAAAATTCACCTAGAACTTTTAGCAGGTTTCCAGGTCTTCTTGATGACATGGCATCTGATGTGTCATTTAAGTCTCTTATCCCAATATATAATTTTCCTCTCTCCCCGTCAACTCTTATAACTAAATGATAAATTTACATATTATTATATTAACCCTCGTATTCAAAAAAAAAAAAAAATATTAACCCTCTTTATTACGGAGTAATAATGAAATTAAATGGATAAGTAGACCAAAGCAAACCAGACCAGGACTACTGAAATTATGGCATACACCTCAAGCAGATGATCTGTCTCAAGAAACATATGAACAATAGCACAATTGGTACACAGTGGTAGTTGAAGGTCATATTTCAAAACCACAAACAATGTATTATATGGGGGAAACTACCCCTATGAATACATACCTGATAGCATCAACTACTGTAAGTCCAACAGTGGCAATGAACATTTACTACACCTTTACTTCTACTTAATCGAGTCTTCTTAATAGGTATTGAACCTGGACTTCCTTTGTCAATGGCATGATCCAATCCCCGTATAGCTCAGCAACTAGGCTCGGGTTTATCTTGTATACCGGATCACCTTTACTTCCCCCTGTGTTGATGGTCACCTCTTGCCCATAAGTTCTCGTTTTCACCTCTACCCTATTTTTGATTGCCTCTTCGACCGTAGGATATGTCAGCAGTTCCATGAGTTTGTTTTTGTCCTGAAGAGTAAAGTAGCATGACCCGAAAATCATCAGACTTGACAGTTCTCAAGGCTTTTCACAAATAGCAGCTACTAATATCCACAAAATTGTCTCAAATTAGCATATGAAAGGAAATGAAATTACTTGTGCTACAATAGCAGGTTTATAGACTTCTGGTGATGCCTGATATTTTGCTTCTGCTACAAATTTCCCATAATGAATTCTCTTCGAGAGCGCCTGCACACCGGATTGGCTGAATTGTTAAAAGCCTATCTTTTATTTTTTACATTTCCTTCGGTTTTTTTTTCTCTATGATGTGATTGTTTTTTTTTTTTTTTTAAGATTAAGATAACAGTTCCAACAAAATAAAAATTTTATGAGCAGTTGTACCTGCAGGCAAAGAGTGTCACAAACTGCAGTTGATCCACAATTACCGTCATCGCCTTCTTTCACTAACCTTGGAAGAAGATTTTTGAAGTACATATCCCATACTTTGATGTTGATATTAATTGAACTAGCAACTGGATGCAGAACCTATAACAAGGCTGTTGAGGTAAGTAGAAGGAAACATACAGAGCGCCAAAGTGGTAAGGTTTAACACAAATTCATGCCTTAATGAATAAACGGGGCAAAAGATAGTACAAAACGCTCAGCATGACATTGAAGCTGAACTAGACTGCCATAGCATAGCATATTACAGGCAGCATCATTGCACAGGTATTTTGAGCAGATGTATGTGAAAAAGAATAATCATTTATAGCTCACATGTTTAACATTTGGTGTCAAAAGGATGCAAAACTATAATGGCCTGTTTGGTAGGTTGTAGGTGTAATTCAACTACAGCCTAATTCTTTGCAGAGCACTACATTGTTTGGTTGCAATTCCCTCCTTTTGTGGAATTGAAATTCATATGGCTCTCCCAATGAATTCCAATTCGGCGGTGGAGGGACCGAGGGAAAGGGAAAAAAAATTTAAAAAAAAATAACAACATTACCCTTGATTATTATTATTATTACAACACAAAGGCATTTTAGTCTTTATATCACTTATTCCCTTTCAATTTCCAGTAATTCTATTCCTACTTACCAAACAATGTAATTTGAATTCCTACATTATTCTCAAGTTATTCTTATCCGACGGAATTACAATTCCTTTTCCCCCTAATTCCTTCCTTCCAATCCCTTCCAATCAAACGCCCTGTAAGGGTTCTAAAAAGTAAATTGCAAAATGTTGCATATGAATCATTAAATAGTTCCCAGGACATCAGATATAAAGGAAAGCATTCAATTCAAATGCATAAAAAAACTCATCTAAAGTTACCTGTGGGTATTGAAGGGGTGGCAACATGGGTTGAGGCACTTCATTTGGGAAGAAAGGATGCTCATCAGGGCTATTATACCTTCCAACCTAGACATCCAACAAATCAGAAAAGTATAACACCTATTTTCCTTACAGAGGAACAAAATCAAGATATATATATATATATATACCTTAGCATGAAGCTTCTCAGTTTCTTTAAGAATGTACTCAATCAATGAGCCGTGGAAAGCTTCCATTGGAAAAGCGTCAGGATTATATGTGTCAGGGTTGTAACAATACTGAGCTCTCTCCACAAGGCCAAATATAATGCTATCCTCTTGCCGAATTAAGGAACTTCTTATACCATCTAGAGTATAACTCTCTGTCTCATCCACTCTACTTTTCTTTCCCATTCTGGAAAAGGATAACCCAAAAAGTAAGATATTAAAACCAAATGCATCTCTCATACGTGTAATCTGAATGCTCAAAGAAGTATATAGTACAAAACTCTACCTTTAAACTAACATGTTATGTTTCTTCTGAAGTTGAGAACATCAAAGAATTAGTTCCATAAGTAATCTAAAGCTGCAAGTGTTATGTTAACAACCAAATAGCCCAGATTTCTTGAATTGGCAAGGTATCCTAGGCTTGTGTAATATCATTAACAACTTTCATAGATAGCTCACATCATCTAGGTCAGTGGGTTTTCTCTACATGTTATCATGGTCTTGGGGCTAGATAGATTCAACTAAAAATTTAGATCCTACATTTATTGAGTTGGGTTGATATGTATCTTCTACATATTGATTCGAATAAAAACTTTAGTCACTTCAGTTGTATTCAATGACTTCTCAACAAATAACAATTGAAACTCAAAATAATCCTTCATAAACCACCATAATAAAAGCTTCCCTCCATAACTGAGTAAAACAAGCAAAAACAATTGATCATTCGTTTCTGTGTAGTTATAAACTAGATTCCTTACAAAAATTTCTGGAATATTAGATCAATGAAAAAGTAGGAAATACTTGAAATTGCATTGAATGTTGTAATTGAACTGTCTTTAAAAGTGAAGCTGAATATGCTAATTTCATTCACTTCAACAATCAAATTTTAGAATATGTATGCCCTCCTTCAGAGCTTGCCAGCAACAGGAAATGCAGTAATGATAGCAGCGAAGGTAAAGAAATTATGAAATCAGCTTTTATGCACAAATCAAGAATCTGGAACAGCTAATAAATGAGCCAAATATCTTCCTATGCTTAAATACCGATCACCAGACACCAAATCAAAGCGAAATCGGAAATTCCCCGAAATAAAGAAACGAAAATTACCCAGGAGAAGTAGCAACGGCTTGAACGGAGCGAATGCCATTCTTTAATCCCTTGGAATTGGGGAATCGAAAGCTGCAATGTTTAGAACATCTATGGTTAGAGGCGAGGGTGGTGAGCCTGGAAGAGCGGGAGATATTATGGGTTTGAACGGTAAAGGCGGTGGCCCTAAGCAGCTTTGCCTCCATTGCGGCAGAAGAACGAGGAAGACGACGGATTTCCGGGAACAGAGAGAAGGCGAGAAAGGAGGGTTGGTGGAATACAGAACAACACGCCTAAACTAAACTTCAACTTGCGAGTCATTTGGTGGGTGACTCATTTTCCTTTTGGTGGTAGGTGTTGAATATGAAGTGTTTGGTAGGTTAATGCGATCCACGAAAGATCAACGGAGTCACTCTTCCGTATCTATAGTTGGAATGTTGGATTCGTGCTACCTTGTCTGATTGTGGAAGACGTTAATAGGTTAATTGATTGGAAATTACTATCTTTTTGGAGAATTATTATATTGTTGAGATGTTGAAACTCTATTCACTTTTTGAGTGATTTTGAGTACAGTATAGTATAGTGGTGTTGTGTATCATAAAGAAAACGTCCCTTAAATAAAGTGTACAAGTCTGTTACTTATACTATGGCTGCAACGACTCTTCTTCAGTGAGTGTAACGGAGTACCAGTAATGGTGAGCTACATTGAGTGCTGGTAATGATGAGCTGCATTGAGTGCTGTGTTGTGATAATGGAGAGCCATTGGAGTAATTATCAGCAATCAATGTGTCGTCTTTGTGTAACGGGTGACCGTTTGTCTTCAGGTCAGTGCTGATAGTTCGGGTCAAGTGTTGATGCCCAATTATTCTGTTACCAGTCCCCCCACTCCCTAGCCAACGAGAGTGATTGAGGTGGTTTGGGAGTAATGACCTGCGGAATTATTATTTTTTTTTTTCCGAATAGTAAGAGGTGTGTGGACGAGGTCACCTCGGCAAAATTGGGTTGAGGTTGACCTCGGCCATATCATGTATTTATTTATTTATTATTATTTTTTTTTTTTTGGTTTTGTTTTTGTTTTTGTTTGTTTGCTCTTTTTTTTTTTTTGGCGTTCTGTGCGCGAGCTTACTTCGACCAGCCGTAGGTTCAGTCAAATGTCAGCTCTCCCTTCAGGTGGCTAGCGAGATCGGATCTCGTGCCGACCCTAAGGGAATGGAGTTTTTTTTTTTTTTTATATAGTATAATCATGACGGAACATCAGCGAATGACATGTTTTTTGCGCTGCGCGGGCTTATCCTCTAGCTCACTGTGTCTTCCTTCCTCGCCCTGGTCGCACCTTCTCTTATTGGTGTTGGAGGCTGAAGGCTTAGGATCTTCTTCCTTTCGTCACACATTGTTGGGTAGGCCTTGTTGATGCTGGTACTGTCCCGGGTACTTAACGAATTGAGTGAAGTATCCACTATGCACCAGTTCCTCTACTTGTCCTTTTAAAGTATGGCACTCGTCAGTATCATGTCCAACTTGTTGGTGAAACCGACAGTACTTAATACTTAATACTTAATACTTCATTTTCAAACAAATTGAAGTTTTAGTCTTGAAGTAACAAAATTATTAAACTATGTAAGAGCTTTACTTAATATGTGAATATCTTTTTAATTTTTTTTTATTTATAGACTCTTTATTTTCAATATTTCATTTGTAAAACAAAAAATTGACAACATCTTTCTGTAAATTTTTATCTTCAATTGTGGTACATCGTTCATATTTCCTGCCTTACACAAATCTATTAAAATTAAATTCAATATTTTGTATATAAAATACAAAACAGAAGATGATTATAAATAAGAAATATAAGAAATTATTAAAATACATTTGTATTAAGTAAACCCTACCGAAATTTAATAATTTGTTTTAGAAATTAGAATGACCACTTATTTGAAAAATTAGGAGATATATTGAAATAACAAAAGTTAGAGACTAAAATAAGTAATAAAAAATACTTGAAGGATTAAAAATAAATTTTTCTCATATAAAATTTCATTATACTCATTTTGGTATGGAATATAATTTTATATTGTTAATCTGTTAAGGCATCGATCAATACGCGTTGGAACCTGAGGAAATCCCACTGACTTTATTTAGTTTTAAGGGAAAAAGGTAAAATGCCTTAATAAAATATATCCTTATTTTTCAGTGGTTGAAGTATTGACACATCATGAATAAAGCACAAAAGCTCCAAGCCTTGCCAGCTACCATATGTGTAGCCTTAGCCATTTCAACTTCTTATCCACCAACTAGATTTCATCATGGGTACGCATGGACAATTCAACTGATTACAAAAAATAAAATTTATCACATCAAACAAGAATTAAATCTCGTCAGTAATAGTATGAGAACAGTATCTTAAAATGAGAAAAATTTTGTGCACAGTGAACAAAAATATAATTTTTATTAATTTAAATTATCATAATTTATTCATCTATAATCTTGTCAGATCTAAGTGTGGGACCGGTTGGGCTGCAATTTTTCAGTTCCTCCTTGCTTTTCTGACGTGGAAAGTCATATCCATTGGCCCATACTGCATGTAACTTGTGGTGCACATTCAATCTCACCGCAAACATAAACTTCCTTATATACTACTTGGACACTGTATTGGTGTCCATTTCAATTTTCAATCTTGGATCAAGTCAAGGTGGGCGACGTTAATCCTTCTTCACTCATGGAGGTTTGCTTTCTCTCTTCAAATTCCTTTGCCAAAACCACAGAAGCCTTTCCTCTGATCCCAGCAAAATTCCCTTCCTCTACAAGAACACGCCCGTTCTCCCATCTCCATTTCAAGAAATCTTCAACTCCGTCGTCTCTGAAATGTAAGTGCTTCAATTCCTCCAAATCTCCGATCTCATAAACTCCATTGCAGTTTAAAATAAGCTATAAGTTCTGCCAAACAGGTTGTCTGGGAGATTCAGCATCGTCCTCGCCTAAAGACGAGGAGAGAGCGAGTGTGGTTAACGGAGATTGGCGAGCTTTCCGTGCGAGATTAGTGGCCGGAGGAGGCGTAGCCGATCAAGGCACGAAAGATCAGCCGGCGATCATTAGCATCGGCGACAAATGGGCCCACAAGATCCACGAACCAGAAAAAGGGTGTTTGCTGGTAGCCACGGAGAAGCTGGACGGGGTCCACATCTTCGAACGGACCGTGATTCTGTTACTGTCGTTGGGGGCAGTAGGCCCCACAGGGATCATCCTCAACCGCCCCTCCCTCATGTCAATCAAGGAGATGAGGTCATCGGCGTTAGACGTGGCCGGCACGTTCTCTAACCGCCCCTTGTTTTTCGGGGGGCCGTTAGAAGAAGGCGTGTTCTTAGTAGAAGGGGAAGACGAAGCGGTTGGGAAAAGTGGGGTTTTGAATCAAGTGATGAAAGGATTGTACTATGGGACTAAAGAGAGTGTGGGCTGTGCTGCAGAAATGGTGAATAGAAACGTTGTTGGGGTGGATAGTTTTAGGTTCTTTGATGGGTATTGTGCATGGGAGAGAGAGCAATTGAGAGATGAGATTCGAGCTGGTTATTGGACAATTGCAGCGTGTAGCCCAGCTGTGATTGGGCTACCTAGTATAGGAAGTGTTGGTCTTTGGAAGGCGATTGTTGGGCTTATAGGCCGGAGAAAAGTTTGGTAAAATCTGGGAAATTTGAGGACCTTAAGGCTTAATCTCATCATGTTATATATATAATATAGTATAATATATACGAGAAGGGCAGGGAAGCTAAGTTCTTTGTAAATGACTCCATTATGGAGAATTGCAATTGCCATGTTTCAATTCTGGTTGTAACGTAGATGTTACATGTACATTGTACCTGGGCTTTATCTCATTTATAGAAACTAATGAGGCCTTGCAAAATACAAAGAATTAGGGTGGCATTAAAATGAGTAAGAGATGAAAAGTGATTCTAGTAAATTTCGGGTGTAAATGTAATGGACATATAAAAATGTATTCTAACTAAACTTTAGAAAAACATTATTTAGAGAAAGTAAGGGATGGAACAATATGTCATTCGATACGACCTGACCTAAAAATGACATCCCTAGCAAGAAGGTGAGTTGCTATGTTCGTAGATCGTTTGACGAATAAAAAGTTAATGTTAAAAAAACTTAGCTATTTCTTTAATCTCTTTAATAATTAGATCAAAGGAAGAAAAATTAGCATCATATTTTAACCCATCAATCACAAGCTTTGCATCAGATTCCACTTGAACTTGATCAATCTGCTGCCCTTTTAGCGAACTGAGTGCATTCCATAAGCTCAAAGCTTTAGGCATCCATACTTTTTGTATTATGTACAAGTCAAAAAAGTTTAGGAAAGACTTTTTACTTTTACAGTTTGTATTGTGGAAACATTAGGGACAATGTCTTCACAATGGAATCATGGGGCCTAGGTCCAAGGTCAAAATGGTTGTTCTATGTATTGCCATTAAAATCTCAATGTCTTATATGATTATAATAGAGTTTGTGTTGCACAAATGAGAAATGAGTATGCTAGTGAATATTTGACGAAACATATATAGCGTCTAATAGGACAGGAAGCACACCTAGTCGTTTAGGCATGAGGATCCAAAGCATGCAGGCAAATAAGGCGCAGGAGGGGTATGGCCAGTCGAATAGATGTAGATCAGTCGGACCAGGGGGGAAGGGCTAGCCGACTAATAGAGGGAAAAGGCGCGAAGTCGAATAGGGTGAGAGATGGGGTTGGTAGAAAGCAAGAGCTTGGGCAGAGGCCCAAGAAAGCTAGACTGATGATCGCCCAAGAGGTCCAAACAACCCATAAGCCGACTAAGAGGTCTAGGCAACTCGAAAGCCGATCGAGAGGTCTAGGCAACTCGAAAGCCGATCGAGAGGTCTAAGCAGCCAGGTAGTCGACCAAGAGGATTAGGTAGCCTGATAGCCAACAAGAAGGACAGACAATCGACTAGAGAGTCACGGATCCTAAGGATAGTCGACCGGATTACTAGAGGCCAAGCAAGAGTCATGAGGTAGGCGAATAACAACCGAGAAGATAGTCGAGTTGGCAAGGGTTCGCACTTGGACGGAAGGCCAAAATGGGCCGATTTGTGCAGGGATGGAGGAATAAACCAAGTAGAGGGAGGAGCCGCACGTAGTAGAGATCAAAAGGGACGACTAGTAAGACCGGTCGGCGGATAGTGCGTCATATCGACTCCGAGGCCGACTCAGCGAAACAGCGGATCACCTTCCATATTTAAGGAGATCGAGGGCGAACTTGGCGGGGTACAGTAAGTAAGTAATTAAGTAAATGAAATATGGAGACATAAGGAAATAAGATCAAAGGCAATAAGTAAAGTGGATCACATGTATTTATGGTAGATTAGGGTTACTAAATTTGTAGTCTCTTATTCCTTGTATAAATATGGTCCTTTCACTTTAAAAATGGTTAAGCTTTTACACGCATAATTTAGATAATAAAACTCTATCTTTCCAACATTTTAGTGTTCACTTTTCTGGTTGTGTTGGCTCACCGTTTAACTGCTCCGGTGGTCAATAAAACCAACATCATTAATATTCAACCGATGAGACCTCTCAAAATAATAAATGTAGTCATGTAGACATACTAGAAGAATCATATCAATATATTTTCATCCTTTATAAACTTATTATAATTCTGTATATGTATATATTAGAGTGAATGATAAATAATATAAGATTGATGATTATCTTTGGCCTTCTCCCTATTCTATTGTATATAGTAATATTCATTATATTTATAACAAATATAACATTATGATACTTATATTACTTAAGTATAACCTCCAAAAAAGAAGTATAATCTCATAAGCCCTTACTAACCAGATTCTCCACCTATATTTTACTAACCATATTTGGACTTGAGTCTCGAATCCATCGATATACGTACCACTGACTCCTCTCTTCCGTTCTTCGATGTACTGATCACTGAACTGAAGCGACAAAAATGGAAGGAATTCAACAAACTTACGACATTGTCATCTTCGGAGCCTCTGGTTTCACCGGCAAGTACGTTATCCGGGAGGCCCTCAAGTTCTTCAATGTACACTCCTCTCCATTGAAGTCCCTCGCTTTGGCAGGTCGAAGCCCATCCAAAGTAGCCCAAGCTCTCCAATGGGCATCCCACCCCAACCCTCCTCCACAAATTCCCATCCTCACTGCAGACATCACCGACCCGGCTTCCCTTCACCGGATCGCCTCCCAGGCCAAGATAATCCTCAATTGCGTCGGCCCTTTCCGTTTCTATGGGGAGCCAGTCGTGGCGGCTTGCGTCGATGCGGGGTGCGATTACCTTGATATCTGCGGCGAGCCGGAGTTTATGGAGAGAACGGAGGCGTCTTACCACGAAAAGGCGGCGGGGAAGGGGTCTTTGGTCATTTCTGCTTGTGGGTTCGATTCTGTTCCGGCCGAATTGGGCGTGATGTTCAATTCCAGGCAGTGGGTTTCGCCGGCGGCTCCGAATCGTGTGGAGGCGTACCTGAGTTTGGAATCCGACAAAAGGGTTGTCGGGAATTTTGGAGCCTTCGCGTCGGCGGTTCATGGGGTGGCTAATGTCGGCAAATTGCAGGAGCTGCGACGTTCTAGACCTAGAAGACCTCGCCCCTCGGTATGATTCTTGGACATCTCATTTTTCTCAGCATTGATTGTTGTTTTTGCTCTCTGATTATACTTATGGATGATAATTATTTACTTTTTTTTTGGGTAACTTTTATTCTGTGCCAAGTAAATGAAAATTGCATAATCAATTGATGAAGTTGAGCATAACTGGATACTAGTCTTGAATTGTTCATATTGATACTGTAAACTGATATTGTACTTGAATAGATGTGCAGCTGTGTTTGCACTTCCTACAATTTTTTCACTTACTGGTGTACCTAACGTTTCATATTTGTGTTGTGCATTTTCTAACCTTGAGTGGTGTATATCGCACCGACCTACCGGGAAGGCGCAGCCACATTTGAGAATATATATATATATATATTTGAAATGTGTCCCCGAGTCATAGCTCAGTGGTCCAAAGCCTGAGTGGGTGTAGACATGTAGTGCCCAGCAATAACCCCGGGTTTGAATCCTCAATTGGGGACAATCCCCGGAGCAGGGGTGACAGGCCCTCAGGTTTAGGTTTAAACCTATATATATTGGAATTGTATGTGCTTCTGAAATTTATTTGTATCTGCTAATGTTAGATTCCTGGTCCACCTCCCAAAGGACCAACATTGGAGCACAAAAAAGAGTTAGGGGTTTGGGCTGTGAAGTTACCATCAGCTGATTCGATTGTAGTTAGGAGAACTCTTACATGGTTGACTGAAAATCCTGGAGGTATACCGGGTGTTGATGAAAGCCCTGAACGAATTGAAAAGCGGGAGGCATTCTGGCGTGTAGTGAAACCAGCTCACTTTGGTGTGAAGATAGCGTCGAAATCTCTGCTGGGTGTGGTTCGTTTCATAACAGTTGGGATGTTTATAGGGCTGTTTGGTAAGTTTTCCTTCGGGAGATGGCTGCTCTTGAAATTTCCTTCTGTGTTTAGCCTCGGGTGGTTCAGGAAGAAGGGTCCAACTGAAGAAGAGGTGGCAAGTGCTTCCTTCAAAATGTGGTTCGTTTCACATGGATATAGCGATGTTACTCTCGCATCACAAGGTGACAAGAAACCTGATACGGAAATTACTACCAGAGTAATGGGACCTGAGATTGGCTATTTGACAACTCCTATCATTCTAGTTCAATGTGCCCTCGTTCTCTTGACACGCCGTGGTGACTTGCCTAAAGGTGGTGTTTTCCCTCCCGGGATTATATTTGGCCCGACAGATCTCCAACAACGGCTCCAACAGAATGGGATGTCTTTCGATTTCATTTCAAAGAAAGCTCTCTGAGACACCTTTAGTTGTACTCTACTCTATGACAAACATCAATGTTTTTCTAAGCCACTTTAGGCTAATAATATCTGCAAATCTTTAGCAGTATTTTTGGTGTTTATTGATATGATTTTTACAGAAGTTGGTTTCTCTCCATCCTTAAGATTGCAATCTGACAACCTTATGCATAATGGCGAATGCATGTTTGTACAGAGAAGTGGAATTATCTGAATGCGAATACTGCATATAAATCACAGAAAGGCGAAATCCGTGCTATCTAGTTTATGGCCTTATGGGTTCCATTTAACATTATGAATGCCCAGTAGTCCATTACGTTTCATTCTGGAAAAGAAAGAATTACTGCTGGGTTTGATTTTCCTCAACTTTTTGAAGGCATTGAAATTGACTCCACTAAGTTAGAAGTCCCTATGGAAATTAGCAAATACCAATTTTACTCTCACGAGTATTAGCAAAATGACAGTTTTGACCCTGTGCCTTGGCCACGGTCGGCCTCGGCCACAATTCTTTCCCCGTTTAAAAAAAAAAAAAAAAAAAATTACACACATCATTACTCACAAACCACCTCAACTACTCTCGTTGGCTAGGAGTGGGGGGACGGGTGATAGGATATTGGGCATCGGCACTCAACCCGAATCATCAGACCTGATCCGAAGGCAACAAACGGTCACCCGTTACACAAGGACGACACATTGATGTGATGATAATTACTCAAACGACTATCTATTATCACGACCCAACACTCAATGAATACTCACCATTACCAGCACTCAATGCAGCTCACCATTACTAGCACTCCGTTACACTCACTAGAGGAAGAGTCGTTGTAGCCATAGTATAAGTAGCAGACTTGTGGTAGAGGATGGGGACACTTTGTTTTATAATACTCAACACTACTATACTGTACTCAAGATGGTTCACCCTCACAAAATACTATTGTACACAAACACTACTGTCCTCAAATACTCTGGTACTAGTATTGTTATTACTTACCTATTGTATTGTACTGACACTGAAATAACTCATTATACAGAAATATCATACTTCACTTATACACAAATTATATTCCGGTAACATATTTACCGTCATGTACATTATTCTAACTCACGGCGTTGTATTGGACCGTGGTTTCGTTGAAATCTTTGTAAGGGATTACTTCTTTGCTGATTATTGCCTTCACAAGAGAAATTGGAATGGTTCTTCCACCTCAAATTGTAAATGTTGCTATAGGGGTTAGTTGTTGTGTGGATGACCTCCGTCATTGCCTAGGTAATCCACTTGCTTAATTAGTGAAAGCATACTCTGAAAGGAAGGCCAAGTGGCGCCCATTTAATGAGTCATTTCCATGGTTGCAGTAGGCGCTAGGCGCTAGTCGGGCGGTAGACTAGCGCCTAGCGCCTAAGCGGTCTAGGCGACGCCTAGACGGTATCTAGGCGGTTCTAGGCGGCGACATATAGAAACAAAAAATTAATTCATGTGTATGAGTGTATGTCATATATTGTATTATATATATTATATATATCTCTCTTATTTATCTTACTTATATAAATAAATAAATTTAAATATATATACATATAATAATAAAATTAACAAGACCGACTCGCTCGAGTTAACTCGGCTAACTTTGCCGAGTTGGGCGAGTTAACTCGGCCAAATTCGCCCCAGTCGGCTGCAAACTTGGCCTAGTCGGCCGAGTTAGGCGCTAGGCGGCCGGGCACCTAGGCGGACGCCTAGGGAGCAACTCGCCTCGGTCTAGGAGCGCCTAGCGCCTAGGCGGGGATTTTTGCAACAGTGGTCATTTCTTTAGGTTGATATATCAAACATTGTACATACTTTTTTATAGTTAACGCCGTGTATAATAAAATTAATACTTTCTACCTCATTTCGCACATTTATACTCAATTTATGATAAATCTAAATCTCATAAAATAATCATGAGTTTATTTCACATTATTTCTCTCTCGTAAAATTATAATTTTTCTCATAAATTCTCACATAGACGCCATATACTATTTAAGAGTAAATCGCATTGGCCCAAACTTGACTCTAGATTTTAGAAAAGTCTCAAGGTGGCTAGGAAGATGTTTTTCATGCATGCACGGAGCCATGTGTCGGGACTGAGGATGTAGACATGTGATGCATTACGACTTTGCCTTATTTTTACCACTTTCCAGTACTTTTATAATGAATAAAGTTTTGGTTACTGACACTACAATGTCTACATAGCCTGCATTCAATATTATTATTATTATTATTATTATTATTATTATTATTATTATTATTATTAAAACTAAACGATATTCGGTTCGGTTCAGTTCGATTTTTAACTGAAACATTCATTTTACAAGAATTTCGAACCGTTTAATTTTTCGGTATATTACTAGTTCGGTTCAGTTCGAATAAATCGAACCGAATTGTCACCCCTAATTTAATGTATTATTTTAAATGATTTGATACCCGTGTGTATATATATATATAAATAAAATGTGAGAACACTTTTATAGGAGAGAAACAATGAAAAGTAAAAAATATAAATCTATATAATGTCAATATAAGTTGTGATATCCATTCCAAAGAAGTGGCATTTAATTATTTAATTGTTACAAAACGTGAAAACGGTGGAGTAGAATACATATAATCTACTCATTTCCATCCATTCCCCTTTCTTGAACATGGAGGCTGCACTTGTTTCCAGAACCTATTTTTCGTTGTCGTACGGCGTGAGTAGTGGCGCTTTTCAATTTCGCTGCCTCATTCACTCCCATATCTTGGACTTAGCTTGTCAAACGTCCACGGTCTAAAACGCACACCACCAATAATGGAAGTTATTTATAGTCTCTACACCTCATCAATGTTTTTCGGCCTTGAATTGGCTTACGAAAAACAAGAAAGGTTTGATTACCAATACAATGGAAGATCATCAACGTTACGACATTGTAATCTTCGGAGCCTCTGGTTTCACAGGCAAGTATGTTGTACGCGAGGCACTTAAGTTCTTAAACGTACCATCTTCTCCATTGAAATCCCTAGCTTTGGTGGGTCGAAATCCATCCAAAGTAGCTCAAGCTCTTGAATGGGCCTCCCATCCTAACCCGCCGCCGCCGCAAATCGCTATCCTCACCGCCGATATCACGGCCGACGACCCTTCTTCCCTCCGCCGGATCGCGTCGCGGGCCAAGGTCATTCTCAATTGCGCGGGGCCTTTCCACCTGTATGGCGAGCCCGTCGTGGCGGCTTGTGTCGATGCGGGGTGCGATTACTTGGACATTACCGGTGAAGTGGAGTTTCCGGAGAGGATTGAAGCGTGTTACCAGGAGAAAGCTGCGGCGAATAGTTCTTTGGTGGTTTGTGCTTGTGGGTATGATGCGCTTGTGGCTGAATTGGCCTTGATGTTTAATTCTCGACAGTGGGTTTCGCCGGCGGCTCCTAACCGTGTTGAGGCGTACCTGAGTTTGGAATCTGACAAAAGGGTTGTGTTCAACCAAACGAGCTTTGATTCCTTGGTTCATGATGTGGCTAACGAGGACAATTTGCAGCAGCTCCGCCGTTCCAAACCTACACGGCCACACCCCGTGGTAATAATTCTTTTCCTTTCTCCTCCTTCCAATTTGCTATCGTCTTTCATATACCCGTAATGTAGTTGCTTCTGGTTGGGCGGAGGCTGGTAAAAGCCCATCTAGCAATCAGTAATTAAGGAAATTACTAGGAGAAGACCAGTAAAAGATCAAGTTTAGCACTCTTGTCTCTAGAAAATATGCCTAGGATCCATGAAAATAAAATTAAGTCTTCAATAATGTGAGTTATAGTTTTTGATGTGGTAAGCACTTGAACCTAACAAGGATATCAGACTCAGGATATGGTCAGTCCTGATAAGAATAGTTAAAATCCGTAGGTGCTAGGACGGAGAATTATTAGACGGAGACATGTAATGGGCAAGTCCAACACATTATCACTAAAAAATGTGTGTGCAGTAGTATAAAAAATAAAGTTACATCTTTAGTATAAACTATAATTTTTTTATCTTAGTAGTGTCTTGATCCTAACACTTCTATTCTTGTATAATGTTAGATTCCTGGCCCTCCTCCCAAAGGAAAAATTTTGGAGTACAAAAAGGAGATTGGGCTTTGGGCTGTGATGTTTCCATCATTGGAAGTCCCAGTTGTCCAGAAAACACTTTGTTTTTTGACTGAAAATCCCAAGGGTGCACCAGGCGTTAATGAAAGTCCTCAACAAATTGAAAAGAGGCAAGCATTCTGGTCTACAGTGAAACCAGCCCACTTTGCTACAAATTGGACATCAAAATCTTTTCTGGGTGTAATTCGTTACATAATAATAGGGATGTGGATAGGGCTCCTTGGTAGATTTTGTATTGGAAGGTGGCTGCTCATGAGGTTTCGTCCAGTGTTTAGCCTTGGATTGTTCAGTAATGGCGGTCCAACCGAAGAAGAGGTGGCTAGTGCTTCTTTCAAACGGTGGTGTATTGGGCATGGATATAGTGACGCCTCTCTAATTGCATCAAAAGGGAACATGAAACACGATATGAAAATTGTTACGAGAGTAACGGGACCTGAGATAGGTTATTCGGCAACTCCCATCACTCTAATTCAATCGGCTCTTGTGCTGTTGAACCAACGTCATGACTTGCCTAAAGGTGGTGTTTTCACTGCCGGAGTTATATTTGGTCACACGGATCTTCAACAACGACTCCAACAGAACGGAATATCTTTTGATGTCATTTCAAAAGAAACTTTTTCAAAGAAAATCTAGTCCTAATTTGAACTTTGAAGTGCTATAGATGTCTGTGTTTTTGGCTCGGGATCGCAAATAATGCAGTTAGATGGTGCTGGCTCTTTATGCGTAGTGAACAAAAGATCTGCTGAGTCACCATAATTTATTCTTCCAAATTTTTATCTATTTGGAGTATAGAGATGCTTGAGGTGAACCATTATACTTTTTGTCATAAGAGTATTTGAGTCTTTGGTTAATGTATTTTTAATCTTCAATAAAAAAATATAACTTACAAATTAACTACTCTGTATTTAATATTCTCTGGTCTATAATCTATAATTCACAATAATTAAACGAGGTATTTTGTTAAAGAGATGTTTTGTTATGATGTAATATTTTAAAAAATTTCATGTAATTTAAGAATTTAAGAATTTGAAGATGATTCTCATAAAATAAAAATAGATATTAATGGTCAATTTAATTCAAACATTTAAAATTAATTGTTGAACGGTCATTCCTATCTAACTCAGATTAACACGTATTTACAACTATAAGGTTGTGAATAAAATCTACTTAATCAATTCTTAATGATATTGTTTAGTTTCACAAACTGTTAGTCAACTATTTTATGCTACCTTGTACATCTACCTGTGTAGATGAACTATGTATAAAAGCTAGCGTAGGCAACAACTAAGTCCTAGTTTTGGTTTATACAAGAATTAACCATTAAGGTTATTACAAATAAAATTTTTAGGAGTCCAAGTCCTTAAAATACAACAATTAACAAAATCAAAATCTAAACAGAGATTATTCTTAAAAATTTACCCATTTTTGATGATATCAAAACAATAACGGAAAACCCTTTTAAAAAATAAGAGTTCTACTATATGTACTTTCAAATTCTACTCCCTTATTTTTACTCCATGATGTGGCAAACAAGTCGAGTGTCGGGACTTGGGAGTGATGCGTTTCAACTTTCATGGCGGCTAAAAAGTTGGGCGGACAGGTGGTAAATTACGATTTGATTAGCATATGGCGTACGTGAGTGGTGCATTACCATTTCGCTTGTCCGGTCCAATTCTTTACATACCCTTGTTCAAGGTGAATATTTCAATATAATATAATATAAGATAGTTTTCAAGATTAGATCAATGTTAGATTGTTAGGTTGTTAAACCTCGGCTTACAGAACATACATATTTGAAACACTGCATGCTTTGAATCTACGCAATGGATGAACAGCTACATGAGTCGCCATATCGGAAATTATTATGAATATTGATTTTGTTATTTGGTTGGGGTTGAATGGTAGTAAATAATAAGTATAAAGATTAAAATATTCTTACACGATGATAATGATAATAAAAATAAAGGAAACTCTATTAGCACCACCCTAATAGTATTTAATTTACTTTTTAAAAATTGTAAGTGTTACTTATATTGAACAGTTAAGAGGAAAGTACAAATTGACTTATCTATCCGTTGTGCAACAACCGTCTGTTGATTTGACTATAGTTGATCCGACTTCTTTGAGTACTCTATGTACAAAGGTATATAAAATTGTTTGCAATAATCTTAAACAAAATCTTGTGATGCATATGCCTCGTGGTATTGTGGGTAACGTTGATTATGACTTACAACTTGATTCTTGAAAAGTTGGAGATCATACGTTTCTTAAATGTGGAGACGTTGGATATTTCATGTATTCAATTCTTTATAAGGTAATAAGTTCTTTACTATTATTTGTTCATAGTATTTTTAATTTCATTTATCATAACTATTATATTAGTAATATATTTGATTGGTAGTATTTTTGAATAGGGGTCTTTATAACGAATTTGGTTTGGCATCAAAGACCACATATGACTTCCTAGATCCAATTGGATTCAACAAAAAATGATGACTAGAGATGATCAGATAAGATAAATAAATGTCACCATGGCATAAGGAAAGAAAGTGAGAAACAATGCTATATGACCCCATATGTTTTCAAGTAAGTTTTAATTGTTTTAAATAAAATAACTTATATATAATATACTTCTATTATATATTATATTTACTTACAACTAATAAATTATTTATTTGTAGTGGGCATGAGATGTTGATGGCAACTTGTCATGTTTTATATGAAATTTATTGGTTTGGTTCCATTGGAAACGAACTGCGTGAAGGCATTAAAGATATAGTTGAAATAATGTATGAAAACTTATAAGAAATTAATAGTATTATTAATAAAGTACGATGTCATAACGTATTTATGTATACGTACTTTATCTCGTATATTTATAGGTATGTGAAGACAACAAGTATATGTTGATGGGAAAGAAACCAAATCGTCTACCAAAATGGATTATATGTTTGTTAACTATTTCATACATTTGTAAAACTACATATATTTTATAATTTTTTAATAAATAAAGTATTAATTTTATTTTAATTCAAATGTAGTGTGCCAAACAAGTTGAAAGTACCAAATGCAAATTTTATGTGACAAAATACATATTTGAAATTCTTTCCAAAGAAGTATACAAAGGAATGGATAAGATAAGTAATTGAATAAAATACATTTCTTATTCAAACTTTAAAAATACTAGCTTACTATTTATTTATTAATTCTCAACTTTGCAGATCGTGGATAGAGTTGATAGATTGAGCGCAGCTACAATCAACCCGAGATTAATAAAGTTAGAGAAGCATAGTATGAGCCAAGTTCTTCATTGATGAATTGGTTAATACATAAATTGATTAATACGTGAAGTAATATAATTGATATTGATAATTTTAGATTTAAATTGTATTATTAATTAGTATCAATTGTGAGATTTATTACTTTTATATTAATTGTGAGATTATAAATATTAAATTGTACTAGTTTTGAATGTGGTTGTGATAAGATATATTTGAGCAGGTTATGAATGTCCTTTTTAATTAAAAACAAATTACGACGTCAATTTTTATTTAACTGACGTTACGTTGTATGTTTACTGTACAATGTCTACTTGAATAATATAATGTCTATTTTTAACCAATGTTAAATGATCCAAATAACCAACATTAAATGTCATTTCTGTACCAGTGACATTTCCTTTGGAAAAAGTTTTCAATGGACCAAATGGAGAAAAACTTTATTTTTCTCAAATTTTAGAAAAAACGTTTTCCATCTAACCAAACGTGTGCTATGAAAGAGATATGTATGTATAGTAGTGTAAACCCACCTTCATTTTCAATGTAGGACAAAATACCCACTTAAAATGATATTTTAACCCAACCAAATAAAAAATAAGCCTCTCATGTCCCACAAAATACACACTTAAAATGATATTTTATATTATTTAATTTTTTTCAACATCAAGTTCTAGTGCCACAGACATATACCAAATTTTTGAAAAACATACACTTCTCGAATGCGGGCGCAACACGTGATTTTCATTTCTGGACAGCACACCCCACTTAGCTTGTTAATAATGGAGGCGTACGTCTGCAGCCATGCATGTTTTCTTCATCATGCGGCGGGACGACATGCAACAGTTTAATTAACAGCCAAATGCA
>CM008335.1:11253093-11267174 GCA_002525835.2 Ipomoea batatas | reverse complement strand
CACGATCTCTTAGCAAACGAGCTTCTCATTGTTCAAACTCTGTTCGTTTATTTACCGAGCTCAAAATTTTGTTTGTTAATGTTCGTTTACCTTAATAAACGAACATAAACGAACGCTTACCGAACACGAACACGAGTAGTTTGTCGAAAGCTCTGTTCGCTAACACCCCTATATGTGGTGCACTTATGAATTATTTATGGTGTACTTATGAGTGATCTGTGATGCACTAATGAGTGTCTTATGGTGCACTTAGAAGTGGATGCACCACTAAGCATATGTAAATGCACCAGGCCACAACAGTGCACGAAACAAAAGCAAATTTTCATAAAGGAATAACTTTCTTCATCCTTTCATGATTTGAACATCCAATTCCAAAACACAAAAAATAATAAAACAAACAAGGTAATTGAATTTAAATCCAAAAATAGAGTTTAAAACCCATAAACCAAATGCCACTAAATAATTTACTTAAATAAGTTATACTACCTCCATCTCAAAATGGTTGTCTGATTCGTTTAACGAGGCTTGACTAAAGTAATTTTTAATCCAATTTTTCATAATATTAAGTTTAACATTAATATATAAATTTATATATTTAAAAACTACATTAAAAGTACTATTAAACACAAAAAAATTAGATTTAAAAATAATAAAAAATTACTAAAGAAAATAAGCAAAGAAGAAAGAGTTGGTTTGACCAATGAATAATATATATAACAGGTAAAATGAGACAGAGGGAGTAATAAACACATATGTGTTTAATGTTCATTTTCCTAATTTAAACATTACTAGCATCTTAACCTTCTGAATTTACCATTTATACCTTTTAAACTTTTAAAATGGTCGCAAATTCGCAATTCACCTTTAAAAAAAAAATAAAAACATATCACACCATTTAGTTTTTTATTAAAAAAAATTGTACTAAATACAATTATTTTTTACAAAATGTGACGTGAGAATAAACAAACGACATATGATTATCCAAAATTGAAGTCACAAGCGGAAATGTCTGGCACCCACAGACCACAGTGCGTCGCACCCTTTTGGTCCCCGTTTCGATGGTTGTCCTTTGTCGTTTACTGATTATTTTGGTCTATAATGTCACAATAATAGTTACCTTTGTATTAAACATATAGTGTAGGAATTTTTTATATCGAAAAAATATTCCTAAAAAATAAGTTGTAGGAAGTTTATAATTCTAAATGATTTTCTAAAAATGTACTCAACAGTGATTTACAAAATAATAATAATAATAATAATAATAATAATAATAATAATAATAATCAAAGCATGTGACACGCATTCTTTGAAATTGATTTGCTTCCTCTCGTTGATGCTAAGCGCATTGATGCGTTAACTTCTTAAACTACAATGATTTACCGTGAAAATATTTGAGCACTCAAATATTTTGTGCAATGAATTAGATAGAGTGCAACACTCTAAATTTGAGTGGAAAAAGTTCGCTAAAATTTGTAGAGAATTTAGATCGCATATATGAAAAGAAAAAGTAAATTTTTTTATTACAAAACAAGTTGTTTAACGTCACGATATTTATATGGAACATGGTATTAATCGCATTAACAATGACATTATTAATGAAAAGAAATTTAAAGTTAGAAACTTTACATCAATATGAAATTAACAGATAAGGTTACATAATTAAATATCAGTTAAATTGGAGTTAAACCATGTAACTCTTAAAAATGACAAAATTTAAATCACTTAGTAAATTTCAACACACAATGCTAATTAGTAATAAAGAGGCAAAAACAATAGAGGTAGGCAATGTTCTAGTATGGTAAATCTTAATTTATTTGTAGATAAATTCGGCAAATATAGTGTTCGATAAACACATTGATTAGCAAACATCAAGTCTAAGGTAATAGTTGGACTGCACATTTATTTTGCATGGCTTTGGTACCAAATTGAAGCATGTGTTCCATCCAACTAAAAGTCTAAGCTGATAGTTGGACTACACATTTATGTCTATATTATATTTATGCTCAACACAAACAACTAACGTCTTGGTCAAAATTGTAAACACAAAATAGGCGAAACTTTAGTTTGTTTGTGCTATTATGCACGTGAGAGAGCCTTCTAGTAACACACTCCAAACCTCTTTAAAAAGTTGGAATACATTTTTTTGAGTACTACTAACTTTGTTATAATGTAATATCTGTTCATACATATTTTTCTCAATGTAAAAGTTGTAAATATAAAATAATTGTTCTATAAGTTTAAAACTATTTTGATTTATTTATGTTAAAATATTTTAAATGGATTTTGGGTACTCAGCCGGCAATGCTAAACGGATTTGGAACGGGTAGGAACTAGGAATAATAGTTAATCATGCCTGGGAAGAGTTAGAGAAGATATATTAGTAATCAAGTTCATGTTTTTAGTATACTACTGACTCTATTACAATGCAGTATCTGTTCATAATTACTTTATCACAAGAATCAGTATTGCCTTCACTAAGGCTCGAACCCACCACCTCCCATATAAAGAAAAGGGTTTGATGCCACTGAACTACAAGGTCATGTTTGAGTAGTATTAAATGGGCAGGTACCCAAAATCTTACCATCCCTAATGGAATGATTAAATCCAAATGGTAAAGATAAGGAGGAACAATTATATGGGTTATATTATCAAATATGTATATTCAGTACACAAATTATATACTTTAAAAAAAAATAAAAAAACAAATCCGGAGTAATATATTTTTAGTATATTAAAAATATACATTATGTCAATGACCTTGTGGTCTAGTGACACTCGGTTGCACCCTTATGTGGAAGGGGGTAGGTTTGAGCCTCAGTTGAGGTGTTGCTGTCTTTTTGTGCTTCAGTATGATAAATGTATTTTTAGTATATAAAAATATACTTTTTGTTATGGTCCACATAACACTATATGAACCAATAATTTACTATCCCAAATCAAATGTTTTGATTTTGAATATATATAAAAATGAGGATTGTTCAAAATAACTTGTCATCCTTGTATTGAAGATTTTAATTATATGTACAGATTAATTACTTATTAGATCTTGATCTCTAAAATAAGAAAAATTGTCAAGTTAGTCCTTTAAAATAACTATAATTGTGAATGTCTCACTAATTATACTAACACCAAGGTGGCAATTTAAAGATTGATCTCATGTGACATACTGACATATATATTATTTTGTTAAACAACCATATATACTTTGTTTGACATGTTACACATTCCATGCTACCCTTACTTTATTTTTGACATTGTTAATTATAACATGTGAATTTTTTTAATTTTTTTTTAAAGTAGTAGTCATGACAAACTGGAGCAAAGTAGCCACCTTGTTGCATTAGGATGACATTGTGGGTGCTTAGCAATTGGCAAATAATATAACTGATAGAATATTATGTTATTTTCAACCCCTGGTAATATTAACGGTTTGTAGAAAAGGTACTTAGTATATTAGATGTTTGACATTTAAAATAACTTATAAGGATATGAATATATTATGTTGATTATTTAACTCTTCTTAAATTAATGTCTAATGTTGAATTATATTAACTTTATAATTTTCTCAATTTACCATTTATTCCTTTTAATTTTTATAAGTGGGTAGCAATTCACCTCTTTTTTAAGAAATGAGTAAGTCTTGCATAAATTTATATTTTAATTAAAAAGTATTATAAGTCTCACGGTAATATGATCTCACACAAAATTTATTGCTAAAAATTAAATTAAAATGGACATCACACCTTAATTATTTTTTAAAAAAGTGTACTAAATACAATTATTTTTACAAAATATGACGTGAGAATAAACAAAAGACATATAAGGTTATCCAAAATTGAAGTCACAAGCGGAAGTGTCTGGCACCCACAGAGCACAGTGCATCGCACCCTTTTGGTCCCCTTTCAATAGTTGTCCTTTTGTCGTTTAGTGTTTACAAAAACACTCCACCAATTCCATTCATTTTCTTTAGAGATTTAGTTGTCCTTTCCTTTGTGTAAAAGTTTATCCCCATTTCTAATTTCTTATATCACTCCTACTTTTATTTTAAATATATGAATTATATATTTTTTTTAAATCAACCAGATAAAAGTGGATTAAAGAATCACAGAAATAGAGTTAGGTGAGATAGAATCCCAATACAACGAGTTAGTTTGTAAGAAGACCGATGTAGCAAGAGTGTGAACACCTAGATTAGCAGCTCTAGGGACAAAATTAACTGAGCAATACAATGATTAAATGATGACATTATAGCCCTAGAGACATCAATGAAAAAAACAACATACGAAAAAAGAATAATGTTAACCGAGGTTAACAAATGCTTGAGGTTGGAGCAGTCGGTGTAAATATATGAATTATATAAACATATGTAAAATATAAAAGGAAGTTAACAATGACCAAATTAAGAGGTTGATATAATGGCCTGAGTCAACCTTATGGTGGAAATTAATTTGCACTCGGTGCGAAAGAAATAACTTTTATACTACACAATTCAAACTTTATTAAAAAGAAATTTGTATTTATACTAGTGCAAGTCTAATGTTCCTTTTTCAATATGGGATAAATGCTTCTTCTATGTCTTCCCATCTCCATTTTCCCAACTCAAATGAGTCTGCTCTGGTAATCTATTTCTCATTCATCCACTATCCATTTTGATCGTACTTCGTACAATATATCGATCTCTTCATCTTACTTAGAACAACCTGAATTCACTTTGACCGGACACAAATCAAAAGTGGACTCTACACATATTTGTACCACAAAATACCCCCCCAAAATGTCATTTTTTGCTAAAATTCCAGCATGTATAAATAGTAACAGACCTAATTAAAAGCATACTCCAACGAGCAAAAAAATAAATAAATAAATAAAAAGACAAACAAACAATGAGAACAAACATGAAGCTATGTTGAGCAGTCACCATGGACGTCGGAAAATACCAAATGAAGAACGAAGGAAAATAACAGGGAAAATCCTAAAAATTAAACGGCCTAAAATCAATGAGCATAACGTATTCATGCAAGGAAAAACTGAACAAAATTACTCCCATACCCCCGCCACTTTATTTTATTTTTCTAAGAAAAAGGGTTAAGAAAAAAATATTATATCTTAGTCATCAAATCTTGCCCAATAGGCAGCACATATTAGACCAAAGGTTTTCACATGTGAAGTGGTTCTCATATGAATTGGACTCTCTCTCTGAACATGTTTCCATGTAAAAAATGACCACCACTCTTATCCTTCATTTGCGTAGATCAACGATGAATGATTCTTAAATTATGGAGAATTTCAACATCTATTTTGAATTTAATACAACCATATATATATGTATGCATGTTTGTACTAAATATTATTAGCGCCATTGTTAACGATGAGAATTGGAAGTCTGAAACTCTAAATGATCCAACATAAAAGAACGTACATAAGTAATATAGGAATACAAAAGAGAGTCCTAATACAATACAACTATAAACTCCTACCATTAACAATATCGTATTTAACCAAACAAACATATTTTGTTATATTATATAGTAAGAAAAAAGTACATTCGTTCATATAATGAATTATTTAAAACTAGGGAGCATGATTGCACATAACAAAGTTATTGTGTGTGATGTAATTTGTTGGATCCAATTACAATTAGGACAAATTAGTGTTAAAAAGAGGCTTAGAATAATAGATTGGATGAAAAAAGTGAGTGTATCTATCTAACAACTAGTTGAGCTGTTGCATTCAATCATATTCAATTCATTGTATTCATTCTGTTAGAAGATAGAAAATTTAATAAGAAAGAATCCATGGAAGATATGGAAGCCGAACCTAAAAGTAGTGTTTATCTCATCAATTATTATACAATAGGGTGTTGTTAATAATTAAGTAGGTCTACTTTCATAGTGAGGGAGGAAAATGACATGATAGATGAAATACTTTATTTTTATATATAGGGTAGAAAAATAATTGATCAATAGTGGTACAGTTTGGTACTCTGACAGGACACCCCAATATAGTGGACCTATTTTATCAAAATTAGGCCTGCGTGACTGTGATTGCTAAGTTGGGTGGGAGAGAAGATTGGAAAGAAAAAAATAATCGTTTTGTAATAATACAAGTTTTTTTGTGAGCTCACAATAAAAATTTTAAAAATTACTTATCCTGGTGTGCCTTGCGGTAGAGGTGCCTTTTGGCCCCGTAAGTCATTCGAATAGTGCAATTAGGTCTCCTAAGTAAAAATAAGCTCCATTCACATCCCTAAACCTATAAAATAGTGCAATTGAGTCTAAATCAACCTGTATAGCAGGTTAAATCTTTTAAAATTTGACACGTGTCACTTTTAAAATATATTTTTTATTTAAAAAACAATTTATCTATTTATTAAATTATTAAATAAAAATAAAATAAATAAATAAATAAATAAAAACTTAACCGCGACCGGCTATCCGGCTGGTTTGGATTTGTCCACAAATTCTCACTTGAAAATTGATATTCCTATGCCGTGAAATTGTGAAAATTGAGGGTTGAACTATGATTTCCTAGTTCGAATTACAAAAATAAAATTAAATCTAAATATTCATTGACAATTGAAGTAAATTTAAGAAATATCACTCCACATAAATTTAGGCCATTAGGAGAATGGTAACCAATGGGATTGAAGCCGTTGAATGCAACATTCCCATCAAACCTCCACTTTTACGATTAAAGTAATTCAGCAGTTCAATGACTCTAACCACTACGTGTCATTCTAATAACCCTTCAAAAAGTCGCACCACGTTAATCGCCCTCACGTATTATATAGTCCAAACATTGGTGCAAATAACGTGATACAATTGAAGTGTGTTAGGTGAAGTGGAGTGATTAAAAAAGAGTGGAGCCTGGTCCAGGAGTAAATTAAAGGCGTGAAGATAGGCGCAGTGAATTATTGAGAGTGTCCCATTGTCCCGTATTAGACGTGCGCTTGTCGGACTAAGAGACGCAGCACATGCCCAGATAATGCTTCTTTTCTTTTGTCATTTCATTAGCTACATTATATTAGCTGTTTATGATTTAGATGCAAATGCAATGCCCCCAACTTATTGTAACGTTAACAATTGTGTGGAATTGAATGACAAACCCATACAAAATTGCGACATTCCTCTCGTGACAAGAGAAAGGAGTTCCATATATTCTCTTACTTTTTCAACCCGTTTGTTTGACATAAACTGCACTTCAATTACAACGCAGTTCTTTAACATTCTCAATTCCAGTGCTTAATTGGATGAGAATTGCAATTTCCTCCATTTGTTGAATCAGAATTCATACACCCATCGAGAATTCCAATTCGATGGCAGCTGAGAAATGAAAAAACAGAAAGATTATTATTTTACGCATTATTATTATTATTATTGTTGTTGTTGTTGTTGATCTAAGGGAAGGGGGACCCGCCTAGGCTATTATTATTATTATTATTATTATTATTATTATTATTATTATTATTACATAAAGGCATTTTAATATTTATACAAATTCCCTGCTTCTCATTTCCAATAATTCAATTCTTCATTTATACCAAATAATGTAATTTGAATTCCTACTTTATTCTCACCTTATTATTTTTTCCACCAAATTACAATTCATTTTTTCCTAATTCTTTCATTCCAACTAAACGCCTCATTAAATGTTGTTTTATTCACAAAATAACATTCCATGAAATATGTCTTCTGTTTTTTTTTTTTGGTTCACTTTTTATGCCATCGTATACAATTTCATGTAGTTTGCTATTCTCTTGTAATTTTTTTTTTCTTTTGGGTGACAAGGAAAACCTGCAGTCATTACTTGAGGGTATGCACGGGTAAATTCCGCTTTGTGACCTGACCCAGTGAACTTGTAATTTTGTGGATACCAACCCCCACTCCCGCCCCCACCCCATAATATTAGTTATTCATATGTCATTAGGAATAGTTTTTTTTTAAATTTTTTTTTATTTTTAATATTATCAGTAGTTTATCACGCAACGTGGACCATGGTCTATGAAATAATTGCATACTTATTAACCAGTTACCCTCCAAAAAGTGAAAAATTATACTATGAACCACTAATGAATGTTCAATGTTCATATTATTGTAAAAAAAGTAGTGTTATCCAGTATTGATGATTGGGCATGAACAACCCCTTACGAATTGAAATATGTGTGGACCAGTGTGATTCAAAGCTAATATAATGTTACATAGTGAAAATTTATTGTTATTCTTACGTTACCCCAAGTACAAGTAAGGTAAAATTTTATTTTTGAAGAAAAAATGTACAAAGAATTGAAAGAAAAAAACAAAAATAAATACAGAGGTTGGCCCCTCTAACAATTGATAGTGAGTTGTCACTTTACAAAAATACATAACAATTTATTTATGAATTACAAAAATATCTAAATCAAAAGTTATCTACATTAGTTTTGTGGAAAACTATTGCTATTCTCACGCTATCTCACATACAAGCAAGGTAAAAACCTCTATGTTTGAAGGAAAATGACAATGCGTTCGAAAATAAATACTTCCATCATGTGTCTCCTACTAATTGGACAGAAAGAAAAACAAAAACAAAAATAAAAAGGAGAAGTCGACCCACGACAATTGATAGTGAGTTGCCACATTACGAAAATATACACAATTTATTTATGAATTACAAATATATCTAAGTCAAAAGCTATCTACATTAGGTTTGCTTCTTGAAATCATAATTGTTGGTCACTCATCTTGTGATGACGGTAAATCAAGCACGTTGTCATATCCTACTTAAAACCAATTAGTAATAAGTAGGTGAACATTAACCATTTAACTACATCCTCCATGATAAGTCACAGTGTCACGTCTCGAATCGAGCGGGGCTAAACTCGGCCAACGCGAAATTAAAACTTGCACGAAAGTGAAATATAGGATTGGATTTGTGGGAAAGCAATGTTACAACAAATATTGGAAGCAAAGAAAGATTGGTGCATTAAACTAACGCTACCAAGTCCCAACCACCCTCTTAAGGGCGAAGAGATAACAACACTATATTGTTCAACCTTGTGAACTTATTTATTCAACATTATTAATTTGATGTTGACTAGTAATGTACCAAAAGCTCCCCGGCCTAGTATTATTATGAAAGCATGCCTTTCATCTTTCGACTTTTGATTATCACTTTTTCACTTTTTTTTAATTCTAAATATTATTAGAAATATCATTTTCCTTTTCAAAACTATTACTAGAAGATATAGTTTACATTCACTTTACTCAAAATAATTTAAAATTAGATCCTATGAAGTTGATAGTTACCTAACATCTAAACTAAGATAGTCGTTTCACTTAATCTTTAATAAAATAACAAGTTAATACTAGTAAGGGTCATTCGAGTATAATGACACCGACATGTTTATTCATAAACTATCAATTTAACCACTCATGATCCTTTAACTTTCAAATTTAACCATATGCAGTCATTTCGTTAGCTTAAATAAGGGCAAAGTTAAGACCAATGATGGTCACAAATCTAAAAGTTGATGAAGGTTAACTTAAAAGTTAAAGGACCAAAGATGGTTAAATTTGAAAGTTGAAGAACCACAAGTCATTATATTAAAAGTTTAGAACTAAACGTGACAATACCACTATACTCGGAAGATCCTAACTGGTACTAACACACTAATCATCATACAAACTTTTTTCCCCACAATAAAAATATCTTCGTTTATAACTCATGAGACATAACTCAACAGCTTAAAATAAGTTTTCATAACTTTAATTTGCTAATAATTACTCCATGAAAAATTTGAGCATTTGAGAGCCAGTAAATCTGTAATGGAGACCCTAAAAATTGGGGTGAAACCCTTTCAAGATATAGAGATGAGCAAATGACTTATGAAAAAATTGAACAAAAATCAATGAAAAAAAAAATTGCCCAAGAATTGGCCAAAAGTTGTGTGTAAATACAAAAACAATAAACAAATAAATATTAATAATAATAAAAAAAAAAGTGTGTCAACAGTCAACAAGACAACACTAAAAGATCTCTACTCTTAGGACTGATCCTTGGGATCAGAGCTGGATTACCTTTAACTTTAAGGCCATGCAGAATTGTCTGTGTTCCATTCAGACATTCAAATGTTTTCAATAGATTCTTTGTTCTTTCAGACACATCCTCAGCCTTTTGTCAAATCATACCAACAATAATAAGCCAAAACCTTGATGCACTTTACTTGGGAAACACATATTCCACTGCTTTCATGCCCAATTGCCCATGCTACTTCACTTTTCTAAGCCCAAAATTTTTATTTTTTTCTCATCTAGAAAAGCCAGCAACTTTCACACAATTTCAATGGAAACATTATAAGAAAAACATGTCCAAGTGAAAGATGAAACTGTTTCAAAAGGATGTCAAACAAGAAAGAATATGAAGATATTTGGAAAACCTTTCTTATTCATAAATTATATACAATCCCTGTTGTTGAATTTGATAAGGCACCTTGTTACAAAACTATGATGAAAACGGGCTAATGCCAACTATTATTCTTTTGCAGACACATATACAGGTTTTGCCTTGCCATATCCGAGCTTATTTTGATGCTAGGAAGCTGATAAAAAAGGAAATGAAAAGAAAATGGTAAGTCGTTGATTATTTGTATGATTTGCAGGGACGGGAGAAATTGTTCGTTCTATAGACAATGGATTTAGCATGATATTTGCTTAGTTTGTCGTAATGGCTTAAAAGAAAGTGAAGCGAAATACACTATGTAGTGAACATTCAGGGAATAAATACCTTCATTAGGACCTTCGTTAACCTTAATCTCCAGAAGTTCTTCAATGGGTTGGCGGCATATTGGGCACTTATTTGATTGAAGCCTCAAAGTTTTGGCGCAATCACTGCACAAACACTGCAAGACACACCAAAGTGAGTCACAAAGAGTTGATTAAAAATTAAGAGTTAGAAAGAAATAGGTATTACTGGCTGGAGAAAGTGAGATATCAAATGATCTCTCCAAAATCCCCTAATTCCTCAACAATCACTGAAGAAAAAAATGAATCCATTATTAAGGAAACACAAAATTGAACATATTTTCTTCAATGTGTCGGGATGTATGGTGAGGGAGGTTGTTTCACATCACATGAATCCATTTTAAAGCAAAACTGCTCGGTATGGAGATTATAGTCTACATAGTTCATCTACATGGATTTGTTCATCTCCCAGTCTACTCCCCACCCGAGCCACAAAATAAGGGGGGGAAAGGAGAATAAATTCCTTATTCTGCAGGAATTGCACTTTGTTCTTGAAAACACAGTAAAACACAATAAAGCAATCATTTTCCAGATATTATATCACTCCTCATTTGCAAAAGAAAAGCACCTAAAAGAAATCTTTTTCCACTCAGATTCCCAAACAGCCTTGGGGTATAAATGTTCACAAATGCTTCCTAAGTCTGATCATGGGAACTCAATGCCTCACCAAATGCCATCCATTTCTTTGGTCACGAGGGAAGTCTCCTAAGTCCTAATAGTGCCGTTTCTTTGATCAAATTTCCTGATAAGCTCAAACTTGTATAGGTTTTCCAGATTCTTCTGTTATTTTGCTCATTATTTATCAGTGACCTCCTTGTCATCTTCTTATATATAATTTCTAACTTATCAGAAAGGATATAGATGGGAGATGATACTGATGAATGGAAGAGTTTTTGGAGGGCAATAAGAATAACAATAATGTCTAAACTTCTATAAATTGTCGTCAAGGATATCTAATAAACTCAATGAGGCAAAAAAAAAAAAGGGGCACCTGTATAGTAGCATCAATAGAGGTATTCTAGCAATTACATTTCTACATCTTAACATCTAAGAGACATTATATGACATCTTTTTTACCAAAATTACAAGTAAGAAAAACTGCAGGAATGAAAATGATAATCTTACCATATGTCTACAAGGCAAAACTGCTGTATCCTTCGGTTCAGTCATGCAAATGACACACTCTTTTCCCGAGTCATCACTGATGGCTGCCTCATCTGGTTTGCTAATTCCATAAATTTCTCGCAGCTCATAACGGACCCCCTCAACCCATAAAATCTGCTTGATTACTTTCACTTGAAAGTGGTCCTCGTTGTTCTTCTCTATAATAGCCTCCGTGATCTGTGCATTCGAAAGTTTGTTGGCCTGTTGCTCATTAGGCTGTTCATCCGCTGAAGTTGATGCACACGACTCTGCTACTATAACTAGCGGGAAAGCATTTTCTCCAGGAATGGGCTTTGATAGGTCATTTATGTCAAAGAAGCCCAAGTCAACACCAGTTCCTGAAGGCTGGCAAAACTTTTGGCCCAATCCTTTTTGGAATGGTACTCTCACTGGCTTTATCTCAGTGTACACTGGAGTGTATGTACAGTCGGTCCCTCCCTTTGCAAAGTAGAAAATGGAAATACTGCAATCACGAAAAAATTGGAAGTCTATAAGACAAATATTATTTGCACATGGTATAATCTGATCCAAAAGGGGAGATAGTCGATGGTGTGGGGTTGGGGTGGGAGTGAATTTTCAAACTATCATTTTATTCATTTATAGACCTAGAATACAGTGAATTATCAATTCTTTTATATAAGAAGAATTTTATATGAACAAGTAGAAGCTTCTCTCATGCTAAGATATCAACATACGAGTAAACTGGTGAGGATACTACTGCTTACGACTTAGCAGCGAATATGGTCCAAACTAGAAAGAAATTTTCTGTGGTAGAAGGACTACCCTCTACTAGAAGTGAAACAAATGGTTTCTCATCTATTGAAAATTAGACAAAATTATATTAATCCCAACTATTAGAAATGAGACAAATGTTAACAAAGCATAAACAAATGACCATTTATATCCAATTTTATAGCTAATAAATCATTCTTGTCCAATTTAGAACTTGGAAGGAACAAACAAAATTGTCTATATACTTGATGGATCAGAAGTGGAATAAATTCAATTCTAAACCTCCAAAGAACTTGCATGACTTCATATGACTAGAGCATTTACTTCGTTCTAATGTTTATACTCGAGGGATCAAAAGCAGAATTAATTCAATTTGTAAACCTCAAAGAATAAGCTGTATCTCTCTTAAAGTGGTTAGAACATTCACTCCCTTCTAATGTTTAAGGACACCGTTTATAATACCACTTCACTCCAGATGGCACGCTGGATGTTATGACTTCATTCCCAAAACATGATACACAGGAATACAGTGCAAACTTTTCCCTGACTTATTGTATCAGAACGGGATAATTCTGGACTATGCCAAGATGACTACTGAAGATGGATTCCAGAAAAGAATAGAATTTACAATAAAATCCAAACAGAAGTCCAGCTAAAAGAATTAAAGCCAGCCAAGCAATGCCACTTAATCATCAGAAGAGATGAATGATGAATCACTACTGTGTCAATTCTTCCTACTACTACTACTACACAATCAACTATCATCCACTTTGGCACTTATCCAAATGAAAGGCAAGTACTTCCTCTAGTCTCTAGATTTCAAACTTAAAAAGGCTTAAAATCAATCAATAAGCTTATTTTACAATTATTTTGAGTCATTAAATTTAACCCTGGATGTAAAGGTATGGCCTTTCTGTCATCATAACTAAAGGTACATTGGCACACAATAACATTCCAGCAGTCTAGCATAAAGATGGAGATGTAAAAGGCAATTATTCATCTCATACTCTTATTTTGCAGAAATCATCTAACATGATCTTCTCCATTTGACAACACTCAACGCTCACTGGTAGGCCCTAACTACACCATAGACGCCCAACCTATTCTCGAAGGAGAATAAACCCCAGAAGGGGCAAAGTTCACATTCTGATTGGATCAAATGACTGGCAACTTAAGCAACCCCTTGCCCTCTTGGTTGATCTACCTTTCATCCAACCTATATGCTGATGAGCACCAATTGCAAATTTCTTTTAGACGTTCTATACTGATAGAAACTGTTAGGATCAAGCACAGCACTCACCACTACACCAAAAGCTATAGCTCGTAGCGAAGACACAACTTCATTTCGCCACATTTTCAGCCCCCTGGTGCTGGCCCGCCCAACAATTTCACCTACCAGCCTTAACT
>CM008335.1:11233935-11245066 GCA_002525835.2 Ipomoea batatas | reverse complement strand
CTATTTGATAACCGCTAACACAATCCGCTACCGCTAAATTCCAACCGCTGATAACCAAACAAGCCCTATGATATCCTTAGTATAATTTATCATCTTTTCCCCCTATCAATAAAATTATAACATGTGACGAGAGTTTCACTCCTTATGAGTTTTTGTATCAAAATGCCACTCTTGTTGGGTGTGACATTTGTGAATTGTTATCTTCAATATGTTTTTAAGTCATCTAATTCGTTTTTATTAATATCCTCTGTCCCATTTTATGTGTCTGGTTCGATTAACGAGGCTTGACTGAATTTATTTTAAGAAAAATACTTGGTGTATTCCCATTTTATACTCCTAATTTGTGACATTTTTCTGTGGACCCACATGGCAAAAATAACCAATCTATGTTTACCACCTCAGGGAGTAGAATTTGGGAGTATGCATATTATAACTCTTATTTTAATTCAAATTTTCATAATATTACGTTTAATATTAATATACAATATTTATATATTTAGAAACTACACTAAAAGTACTACTAAACACAAAAAATCAAATTTAAAAATAAGTATAAAAAAAAAGAAGAAAGAAAATAAATAAAGAAGAATGAGTTGGTTTGACCAATGAATAGTAAGTATGACAGATAAAATGTGATAGAATGAGTAATATAGTATGATTCCATATCTAAATAGTGGTCAAAAATCAAGAATTTTGATGAAAATCAAATCATCTTAGAATGAAATACATAATTTATACCAAATCATTGGTATTAATAGTGATGTAGCTTGATTCCTTAGCTTTAATTATATAGACTTGTAGAGGGTGGTCGATCATAAATCCAGGGCAGCCATTGACTAAGCTCAACTTAATTTGCGGATCCAAGTTGTGAGCTTATTGTAAATGCAACTATACAGCTGTGATTGGTTATAGAAGCTGCGGTGCAACTGCAATATATAATACATAAAGAGTCACAATATCCAACGTAACTCAATAATTATGACATGAATGCCTAGGACTAGGAATATCTATCACAAATTATTAAGTCACAGAGATAACAGGTATGTATATATGACAAAATGTGGACAGACAGGAAGTTGGGCCAATCAACTAATAATTTGGGATCTAAGACAAGAAAAGGGACACAACCATCCAAAATTTCCCTGATAACTAGACAAAGACTACACCTCATAAGTGATAACAAGAGAAGGGACAGAATGAAGTACCAATAACCCATTATTCATCAAAAACAGAAATACCATTATATTTTCAATTATTCATATCAACTCCTCGCACATGCAATTCAATGCGGCCTCAGCTCAATCATGGATTACTAAGAATCACAATTTCAACCCAATCTCACTCTGTATTAAGTGAATATTTTTAAATAATAGTAGATGGTGAATGATAGGTGAGTTTTAAAAAAATTATATTAAACCTGCAGTGATCGAATCGGGTAAAATACATATTTAAAATAAAAAATTTGTATAGAATTCAACCTAACCCACTATATATGCGTGTATGTGCGCATATCTAATGAGAATATGGTCATCATATAAAAAATGAGGATTGATTTCAATTGTACATCATGATTCATTAATGTATGATTAAGGGGTTTTAAAAAATGTGTGGTCAATTTTATAATTATTAAAAAAAAATTAAGTTTTCAATATTTACAAAAAGAACCCTACTTTTTTTTTTCTTATTTTTTCATAAATGGATGAATTAGATTAGTCCTTACCTTTTACGTGGGAGCATGTTCTAACATGAACTCTCCCCTATATATATAGTAAAATAAGTACTAGTATGTAATTAATTTTAAAAGTTTGCATGTATAACTCTAGTTAAATTTTAATGATTTTTAATTTTAAATTAATAAGTTTATTTGAAAATAAAAATAAAAATTTAGTTATTATATTGAAATAATTTTATTATTTTATGTGTTAATATAACTAGTGAATTTTTCCCTCCGCCCTATTTTATGTGTCTGGTTCATTAATAAGACTTGACTAAAGTTATTTTTAATTCAAATTTTCATAATATTAAGCTTAGTATTAGTGTATAAAATTTATATGTTTAGAAACTACACTAAACGTACTATTAAACACAAAAAGTCAAATTTAAAAATAAGTAAAGAATACTAAAGAAAATAAACAAATAATAAATAGTTGATTTGACCAATGAATAGTAAGTATGACAGATAAAATGTAACAAAATAAGTATTTTTTACTTATTATGTGTAAATAATTTAAATATTAATGTTATTATTTGAAGTTTTCTAATAAGATAATTGGGATGCTCAAGTAGCCTTTTGTCCCATATAGAAATGGATGTGGGTTTGAATTAGTATAAATACAATCAACTTTTTAAACAATTTGAATTGTATAACAAAGAAGTTCTCTTTCTCGTGTGTAGTGTTTCTACTTTCTATCTATGCTCTTAGCACCCTTGAGAGAAAGCGAACTAATTTTACATTTCTTGAATTAATCATATTAACTATTTTTGAGAAAATTTTGAATTTTGGATGTGTGAGATCGAACTTTATACACAAGCTAAGGTAAATTTGATCTTAAGACCTTTTATAAAGATTCACATACTTATAGTGATGAATTACAAGAACCTTTATACATTAATATAAAGGAAAGTATAGATTCTAATTTATAGACTTAATTTTTTTTTTAAAGTTTTTAATTTAAATATTTTAATATATTAAAGTGGACCGTGCTGAGTTTGTATTTTAAAAGATGTGAGCCAGACTTACATATATGACACACATTATAATGTGGATTGGCATGACGCAACCCACATTAGTGTACTCAGTGTGAGTTTGAGTCATACTAGCACAACACAATCCACTTGACATCACTTCATAAAAAAGTAGAAACTTAAACATACTTCATTCACGTCGTGTATATTAAGAACAAATTATATCACAAACTCATTATACTTGATTTGAATGCATGGATGTTATTACATACTATAATTCATTAAATATGAAATAAATGTTTCAAAACTATTTAAAAGGTGGATGGAGATAGATGGAATTCCTATAAATTATATGAATGTGGGCATGCATATAAAGTAGGTTGACAAAATGACCTTAAAGGAAGGGAACTGATCACTCTCATGTGGCTATAGAGACAATGTCCTCATCTCCAGCAACCCATCCAAAAAGATAATTCAAACCCAAACTCCAAAAAATCTCACACTATATTAAACTGCACCCTCCATTCTCACCACCCTCCCTCTCTCCCTATCTCTTCTTCCATTATTGCTTTCTCTCATCAGTTTATGGAAACTAATAATCAGTTTCATGCAACCTCACCAGCCGCCGCCCATCACCACCGCCCCATCAAAACCCTCCACCGCCATGACATTCTTTCTCCGACCACCATTCTTCTCATAGTCATTCCCCTCATCATCATCATCCTCCTCATTTCAATTCTCCTTCTGCTTTTAATGCTCCGCCGTCTTCAATCCGCCAAAGGCGGCGGAAATGGGGAGACTAACGGCGTCGTTAACAACCGGAATTGCCTCTTCATTTCCCATAGCACCATTAACATCAAGTCCAGCCCAGGTAATAACCCAGTACAAGCTCCCTCTGTCCCATTTTATCAGTCCTACTTACTATTTATGAAAAATTGAATTAAAAATAATTCCAGTCAAATCTCGTTAATTGAACCAGACACATAAAATGAGAATGAGGGAGTATAATTTATCACTTTCCTGCGGTGGAATAATTTAATTTGTTTTAATTTTAGCAGGTGGGAGTGGTGGGTGCCTATATGGGAGCAGTAGTATGGGGCGTCAACCGCAGGCTAAAGTGAGAGGGATACAAGTGTTCACATACAAGGAGTTAGAGGTGGCTACTGAGAAGTTCAGCGAGGGAAATGTTATAGGAAATGGAGGGTATGGGGCGGTGTACAGAGGGGTCCTCAGGGATGGGACTGTGGCTGCAATTAAGGTGTTGCAGAGAGAAGGCAAGCAATGGGAACGCGCTTTCCGCCTAGAGGTAATAACTACTACTTCATTTATTGCCTCTCATCTTTATCTCTTTTCAAAATCCTTGTCCACAAAAAAAACAAAATTCCCTAGCTTCAAACCTTAGCCTGACACATCTAGGATAGTAAATGGGTAAATGACGTGATTCAGGCCGTCATTAGGTGAAAACATCAGTGTCTGGTGTGCACAAGATATTCACCACACTAAGTATAACTCCACATTATAGTTGTCGTGGTTGGATTCTGTGTCCTTGCCCAGTATATCCCGATCCCGGATAGTAAATAGGTAAATAAAGGTAACTCAGGCAGTCATTGAGTGGGAGAATCAGTGTCCAATGTCTATATGGAGCACATCACATTACGTATAACTCCACATTGTGGTTGTCATGCAATTGGATCCTGTGTCCTTGCCCAGCACATCCGGTCCCGGATAGTAAATAGGTAAATAGTGGTGACTCAGGCCGTTATTAAGTAGGAGAATAAGTGTCTAATGACTATAAGGATCCAACCACATTAGGTATAACTCCCACATTGTGGTTGCTATGGTTGGATCCTGTGTCCTTGCCCAAAACATCCCAACCCGATAGGATAGTAAATAAGTAAATGACAGTAACTCAAGCAATCATTAGATGGGAGAACCAGTGCTTGATGCACATGAAAAACACATCACATTAGGTGTAATTCCCACATGCACTGTGAGTCTGTGACTTCTAGAGCTGGATCCAGTGTCCTTGTCTGGCACATACCGGCCCACAGGATAGTAAATGAATAAATGACGTGACTCATATTGTCGTATCCACAAAGAATCCATCACATTAAGTGTAACTTCTACAATGTGACTGTCAATACTAGATCATATCTCTTTACTCACAATCTACCAGCCAACAGCCAAAAATCAACAGAACTGCCCATGCGAAACTCCTTTTACAATCCTACCTACACTACACTGTTGTCTGTCACTGTTGCATTCAATTCAATTCAAGTTCAACTCTTTCCTGCAGGTGGATATACTGAGCCGTTTACACTCCCCATATCTGGTCCAACTTCTGGGCTACTGCGCGGATCAACGCCACAGGCTACTCATCTTCGACTACATGCCCAACGGCTCATTGCAGCAGCATCTCCACCCTGAGGCCTCCAAATCTTCAACGGCAGTGCTGAATTGGGGCGTTCGCCTGAGGATAGCGCTGGACTGTGGGAGAGCACTGGAGTATCTGCACGACCACACTGCCCCATCAGTCATCCACCGCCACTTCAAGTGCACTAATGTCCTTCTGGACCAGAATTTTAGGGCTAAGGTTTCTGATTTTGGGCTTGCAAAGATTGGTTCGGACAAGATTGACGGTTTGATTTCCACTCGCGTGTTGGGGACCACTGGATACTTGGCCCCCGAGTGAGTGCCTGCCCTCTTTCTCATTGCCCATTGCTCATTAAATATGGTCACTTTTTTCTTTGTTTAGCAGGCTAAAGTCCCCATCACACCGCAGCCACCTCTCTACTGTCATCTTCTTTGGTCTTTACAAATGCTTACTCCTAACAAAATAATCAATCCCAACACGTGATTCCCCTTCCATACACTAAATGCCATGCCACATCTAAAACACTATCCCACGAATTTTTGCCTACAAAAAGTAAAATCCTTCGTCCAAGCTCTATAAGATTTGTAAAGATGATAAATCACATACTTAACGGCACATTAGGTAGGGGGGACCAGTGTAGAGTGTCCACCACATTAGGTGTAATTCCCACATTATCGCTGTCAGGTTTCCCACAATCTGTTACCAGGAACCAACATAACTAAGCTATTTTTTGATATGAAAACGATAAGTAGATTCTAAGGGGGTAAAACTCCCGCCATATATAGTGCCCACTATATTGGGTGTAATTCTCACATTGTAGCTGTAACCCTATTAGGGCTCAATTCTCAATAGTTATACCATAGATCTCGGTCCACCTTGCTTCACAATTTACCTACTGAATGAATTGTGAACATTCAATAGGTAAATTGTGTATTTTGCACTCGGGTCGACAGAATAATTTGCTCTCAATTTTGCATTCTTGCTAACAATATGCTACTATACACAAGAACTAACTGAGCTATTTTTTTTTTTTTTGATAATGCAACAGATATGCTTCCACAGGAAAGCTTACCACAAAGTCAGACGTCTACAGCTATGGCGTAGTCCTTCTAGAGCTCTTGACGGGACGCGTGCCAGTCGATACAAGGCGGCCTCCTGGAGAACATGTCCTTGTTTCTTGGGTCTGGATTGAATTACATTATATTTTTGGTCTTAAAAACTTGTGTGCTAGCAATAACATAACCCCAATATATAGTCAATCATCTGGTGTACTTAATTGTGCAGGCACTTCCAAGACTTACAAACAGAGAGAAAGTAGTGGAAATGGTTGATCCTGCACTAAAAGGCCAATACTCTCTCAAGGATCTAATCCAGGTAGCTGCTATTGCTGCAATGTGTGTACAAACCGAAGCGGATTATCGTCCCTTGATGACAGATGTTGTTCAGTCTTTAGTACCTCTTATCAAGACTCAATCTTCTTCCTGTCCTGCTTCATTTAGATACAATCAAACCATAAATGCTAGTCCAGTCTAGTTTGGATTTCATGGCCTCCACAGTAACTCTGCTCTCAACAACTCAGCTTCTCAACAAATTTATTTGACTATCAAAATGTTGTTTTATTACTTCTGCTGCTACGAGGTATGACTATTCATATTTATATGTTAGATTATATTTACATCTAACATGCGATAACAAAGCTCTTATTTATCTGGACTATCATCGACATATTATTGAGCGCTGTGTATTTCCAAAATAGTATAGATCAATTTTCATATACATGTAATAGTCTTGATATTCGTATGTGTTTTCTTTCTTCTCCTTTAAAAAAAAAAAATTATTTTAGAAAATCTCTGCGTGTTGCTTTCAAGGGAAAAAGGTAAGGCCCGTTTGGTAAATAATAGTCTTCTCTCAGTCAATTTTGGCTTATTTCACCATTATTAGTTGTTTGACTTGGTTAAAAATCAATATAAATGTTTGGTTAATAAGCTTTTTGTAACTCTAAAATACTAAATTTCAAAAGACTACTCAAATCAACTTTTTCAATTAGCATTTTGAGAAAAGAAATTATACCAAACAACTATCAGCTAACAACTAATTTACCAAACATTTTTCTACAATCAGCTAATATTATCAATTAATTATACCTTCTAACCCAATCAGCTAACAGTCATTTACCAAATAGGGCCAAAATATATTAAGCATAAAAGCAAGCAATTACTCAGGGCATACTGGGGAGTCGTGGAGAGATCCTATTGTTATACCATGGACCAGGATTCATATTGCATTATAAATCCCAGTGCAAAAATTATGTGCTTACAATTAATGTATTATGTATCTGTAAACAAATTGAAGGTCCATAACATAGTAATTACAGAAACATAATAGGTATAAAATATGTTAACTGCAGACACATAAGATATTGGTTAATATGTTATGTGTATATAATAAACATATTTTGTACATGCAGTTAACAGTTTATGTTTCTGTAATTATCTTGTGATGTATGTTTCTGTAATTATCTTGTGATGTGTCTTTAATTTGTTTACAGGTAACAACTAAGGTCCACGATGTAAAATACACCTTGGTCGTATAATTTATTGAAGAGATCAAAATAAGGCTTAAAAAGAAAAACTATAAAATATTTAGGAGCAAAATCTAAAATGAAATATGATCCAATGGATAATGGAAAACAGGAGTGTATGAACATTGGCCTTAATAGCCCATCCAACAAATAGAGCCCAGAAGGCCTGCAAATTGGAAATCATTTCTGGCTGGCTTTCCAAATTGCAGAAATGGTGGCCATGAATCCAAGAACAGCAACCTTATTACTAGTTTACTACGCATCAAAGCACCCCTGTACTCTTTTTTAATCCATTTTACAGCAATCAAAAGAGTATTATATTCATGCACCTAGGGATACCCAGCCAAGTTCGTATGACACCTCATATAGCTTTCGTAAAGCCGTTGAAGTAGAGATGATGCATAGATAGAAATCGATAACTCGGGATTTACCTCCTCCATAATTGGTGATCCTGTCAATGCTATTATATGGCAATTGGCAAAGGAAAAGCTTGAAGCCAAAACCACTCCACCCTTAAATACAGAAATCAGTGAGTGATGTAGTAGATTGTTAGCTAGTTGGTTAGTTGATTAGTATGTTGGAAATTTTTAACAAAAATGACATTTTAAGTGATTATTTTGTGTGTATAAATATATTTCAATTTGATTTTGATCGAAATAGATTCGGATTCTTCGAAGTGAGACGAACAATTGACATATTATTGTACGTTTAAAACGGATAATTGTGAATGACAATTTGATTATCAAATTAGACTCATTTGAGTTGCAAAATATAATGGAGATGGAAAGACTTTGAAGTAGCATTTGTCCCATATTGAAATGGAAAGTGAGTTTGTGCTAGTATATAACTATATATACAATTTCATTTTAGAATTGAATGAACTTTAATTGTATAGCACAAAGATTCTCAATCGAAATCCTATAATGAGTCTTGATGATTTTTTTTCCAACCAAATAATGTAACCTCTCGGTCACGTTACGAAATTTACCTTACAATAAGTGACGAAATTTTTTATTTTTCCAATCGAATAATGTAACCTCTTGGTCACCTTACAGAATTTACCTTGTAGTAAGTGATTTTTCGGTCAGGGATCTTTTGGTTCGGTTTGCGACCTTGCAGTCTGGTCTGGCCAGGTGACCTTTCGGTTCAACTTGCGATCTGGATATATCTTTCGGTTACACTTTGTGGTTTTACCTCTCGATAATATTTTTAATTCTGATCAGTTTAGAAATTAATTATAATTAATTTCAATTTATTTTATGAGAATTAATTACGTAATTGCATGTGCTATTTTCAAAAAAAGGTAGGAGAACTAGGTGGACTTTGATTCTTAATGAAATTTCAATAAGATACGTGGGCAAATTAAGTGCAAACTCAAAATTATTTTTACTTTTTTTAGTTTAATATTAAAATTTAAATATTTGATATATCTATTTTACAAAAATTTATAGATAAAAAAATTAATTGTTGAATACTTGAATTTGGACAAGTTTAAAATAAAACATAGATTTAAAAAAAAAAAAAAAAAACCGGAACCTTATACTAACGTTCAGGTCCGGTCCGGTTCGTACTTCCTGAACCTGAACCGCCGGTCCGAACCGGAACCATGGCTAGGCAGTTCAGCCTATTTCCAAATAAATTACATGAGCGGCATAAAAAAGTTTTGGGAACGCATAAGCCCTTGCTTCAAAGTTCAAACGGCGATGAAGCAGGGAAGAAGGTCAGGCGGCGGCGGCGGCCTTCAGGCGCTTCGCAGACAAATAGAAACGTGTAGAAGCAAGTACTCCACCGTCGAGCAGATCGTAGATCATCTCCGCTCTGCTTACCCCCAGTATGGGCGGCAGAAGATGCAGCCATTCAGCAAACGCGTTCAGGACGTCCTTCAGACCATCAATTCCAGAGGTAGCTTGATAGAAGACAGCAGCGATGACAGCAGCGACCAAGCGACTCCCCCCAGAAAGATACCGAGGAGAATCGACGAGAGCGAGAAGAGATTGCAGCAAATTGAGGCTCAACATCTTAGGAATATGCAAAGGAAAAAGCAAGCCGCAGACGAGGAATTGTCTTCGTCGGATTCCGAGACCGGGAGTGATGATTCCACGCCTACTTCATCCTCATCGCTGGATGCGGTTTACGGAGAGAAAATTGAGCCGAAGCATGATTTGATGCGCTCCATGCTTCGAGACCAATACAGCGAACAGAAGGCAAAAACCACTCCCAAATCCAACGCTAAAGTTATGGAAGTGGAGGTTGTGAATAATAGTGATGCCAATAAGGTGAAAAAGAAAGTTTCATTATTGAAAGGAAAGCAAGTTTTACCCCCCTCGCCCGCTGTTAACTTGGGGAAAAAGGGGCCAGAACTAGGAGGAATAGGGATTGAAAGCAATGTTGACAAGCCAAATGCTGGGCCGAAATTTAAGGACCTAGGAGGAATGGGTTCTGTGGTAGAGGAATTGAAGATGGAGGTCATGGTTCCATTGTACCATCCACAGCTGCTGAAACATCTAGGAATTAGGCCAATGTCAGGGATCCTCTTTTATGGACCACCAGGGTGTGGGAAGACAAAGCTAGCTCACGCTATTGCTAATGAAACTGGAGTTCCCTTTTACAAGATTTCTGCTACTGAATTGGTCTCCGGGATTTCAGGTGAAGCAAAGTTTCTTTCCTTTGCTGTTTTGTTTTTGTAGTCAGAGTATATGAAGTTATTGATTTTAGGTTTCATGTAATTGCAATATTCTTAAATAAATTGTTAATTTCGTTAACAAGAAGTGGCATTGAGAATGTGATATTTCAAAAGGATTAACAATGCATTTACAAGATTAAGCCTCTACTTCAGTGGTACTCAAAAAAAAAAAAAAAAGCCTCTACTTCAGTGATTAGATACTGGAAACTTCAGAAGCACCAATATATCCAATTTGAACTCATTGGCTCATTGCTAAAAATCATAATGTCTGAGGTAATAGTGCCATTGTATGTCTCGGTGTAGGTGTAAGGTTGCAAAGACACATTGATATATTTTCAAAGATATATATGATTTTCCTTGTAACCATTTCCCTAGAACTTCTGCTGTGTAACATAGTTCATTGTTCTGTTTCTTATATCTTTTCCCTTATTGCTAGCTGCATGAGTATTTATTTATTCTTGAAATGAGCTGGATTTTAAAATAGCACTGAAGGAAAAAAAAATGAAGCCATTGGCAGTAGAGGGGGCTGTTTCTTCTCTGTGGCATTCATTTGCTTTGCTTTTATTGGCTAGTTGTTTTGAAGCTTTGCTTAGTGCACAAATGTTGATATTGCAGGTGCATCAGAAGAGAATATACGTGAATTATTCTCAAAGGCATACCGGACAGCACCATCTATTGTATTTATTGATGAGATTGATGCCATTGCTTCAAAAAGAGAAAATGTGCAACGAGAAATGGAACGTCGAATTGTAACACAATTGATGACATGCATGGATGAATCACATAGAAATGTGCAACATGCAGATGG
>CM008335.1:11205855-11216249 GCA_002525835.2 Ipomoea batatas | reverse complement strand
CATAAAAAAAAAAAAAAAAACAGAAGTCGATTTCAAAAGTTAAAAATAAATGCGTTGGAATTCTAGTCCAAGTGGGGAGGCTTGAAAAACCATGCAGAACAAAGGAATTTGATTCGTTGATCATAATGGAATATATACAAGTGGTAGACAACCTTCTAGCATTGGAAGATTCTTTTAATAAATAAATAAATAAATAATAAACCAACCTCATTTGATTCTTTTGCTTTGGTCCCCCCCCTACTCTCTCCTCTTCCGTCAATTCACTCTCATCCCATAATACATGATTACCTTCACAGTACCCTGCAATAACACACACACTCTCTCTCTATATATATATATGTAACAATAGATAGATACAAGTATTAAAAAAATGAGAATTAATGTAAATTGTCCATATATGAATCATGTTATAAATCCTTACCATCACCGCTTACTATTAGTTACGGAGTACTTTATATATATATCATTGATCATATCAAGCAGTGTCGAATATGGTTAATTTTATTTTTTCTTTCTTTTAAGTTTTAATTAATATTGCTTTAATCTCATGTAGCAATTACTAATTCGACTCGACCCGACCCGTCTCACGAATAAGGATATGTGAGACGGTCTCACACAAGTGTAATATATATATATATATATATATATATATATATATATATATATATATATATAAATATGAAGACTCGTTAGACCGTCTCACACACGGTTTTGCCTGCGACATAAGGGAGTGAAAACTGTAGGGGTGGAAATTAAAATATATTCCAAAATCAAGCAGTTAAACGGTTGTGTAATATGCTATATAACCTGTATTAGGAGTGATTGTCAGGGAGTGAAAATTGTAGGGGTGAGAAACGTATTTTCAAATCAAGTAGTTTTTTTTTTGTTTTGTTTTTTTTTTTTTGTTTTGTTTTGTTTTTTTTTAGGAATAAAATCAAGTAGTTAAATCGTGTCGTAATTACAAGGTGAGAAATCACAATTGTTTTAACCTAAAAATGCAAATGTTTTAACTTTTTGCATAAAAATACATTATTAGCACATTCACGGAGTTTAATTCACACTTGATCTTACTTCTCACGGTACACATATATACACACTTAAGAAAATAATAACACTTTAAAAAAGAGATAAACCTATATAGATCAGAGTATTTGATAGATACTCAATATAAGTACCCGGTCGGTACCACCTAATAGACAGTTGGGCCTCGAACTCGATAGTCAGCACTCGAGATGTGACCTGTCGGCTACTCGGCTCCTCAACTATCCCTCCATAACCTGCAATTTATTACACGATTATTGTGCATTTATTACCCCTTTAGTACCCATTATTTCCCATTAATTAGAGCCTTTAATCCCATAAGTAGAGTCTTTAATCCAATTAAATATAGCATTAGTTACCCATAAGTGCCAGGAGCATATCCGTTTTCTTCTATTATGTGCCTGACTCTATCTTATGCTATAAGAAGATGAGAAAAACAGGGGGTAACAAAAGAAACATTACAAAAACTTTATCAATAATAAAATAGTGATTTTCTAGCAGAGTATTGTGTCTTTCTTTGTATTTTCCTTTTCATTGTTTATCTATCACGAATTCAATCGGTTGTGTTAGCCCGCAAAGTGACTACTCCGGGTTCAAGAAATCAACACTGGCGCCGTTTGTAGGGACCAATACAAAAGGTGCGTGTACTCCTACCACTGCTACGAGAGAATCAAGCAATGAAGACTGTACGTTGGGTGCCTGTATCCCTTTTATGATGTTGATATTCAAACAAGGGATGTCTCCAGTGTACTCTTCCGCGACAAGCATGTAAATACTATATCCAAGGCAAGAGGATGCAAGGGTGGCCAACAAGGGAAGCACTCACCAAATTATGTACGCACCTAATGGTATCATCGTAGACTAATTGGCTGGTCTGTGGATTAGCAAATCAATAGAATATTATATGCTAGACTGAGGGACTTGATCGAACATGTCAAGGAGTAGGCCATAGGAATATGGTCGGCCGGGATGGATTGCGAACCGTCATGAAAAATGGGTAAGAATTGCCCTGAAAAATGGGTGAGAATCGGGGTCAGCTTGTTATAGCTTAGGGAGTAGTTTTTTTTGAGAGAAAAAGCGTCATTCATTCATATCCTGCCTCAAACTATCGAAAATGATAGGAGGGGGATTAAAAAACCAAACATTACATTCAAAGGGAGTAGTTGATTATAGGAATACGGTCTGTCGGAAGCCGTCGATGGAAAAGGAATCGACACTCGGTCAACCGTGCCTCCTTGAAAAATGAGTATGGAAAATACGAAGTCATAAGGTGGTGATCGGTTTGGTTGGCCGGAGTCCTGGAAAAGGAGTAGGCATTCGATCAATCGTGCCTCCTTGAAAAAGGAGTATGGAAAATGCAAAGTCATAAGGTGGTGGTCGGTTTGGTTGACCGAAGCCCTGTAAAAGGAGTCGCCACTCGGTCTACCGTGCCTCCTTGAAAAAGGAGTAAAGTCATAAGGTGGTGGTCGGTTTGGTTGGCCGGAGTCCTGTAAAAGGAGTCGCCACTCAGTCAACCGTGCTTCCTTGAAAAAGGAGTATGGAAAATACGAAGTCATAAGGTGGTGGTCGGTTTGGTTGGCAAGAGTCCTAGAAAAGGAGTCGGCACTCGGTCAACCGTGCCTCCTTGAAAAATGAGTATGGAAAATGCGAAGTCATAAAGTAGTGGTCGGTTTGGTTGGCCGGAGTCCTGAAAGAGGAGTCGTCACTCGATTAATCGTGCCTCATTGAAAAAGGAGTAAGGAAAATACGGAGTCATAAGGTGGTGGTTGGTTGGTTGGCCGGAGTCCTGAAAGAGGAGTCGGCACTCGGTCAACCGTACCTTCTTGTAAAAGAAGTGTGCAAAAGTCATAAGGTGGTAGTCGGTTTAGTTGGCTAGAGCCTGTAAAAGAAGTCTCCAAATTTTGATTCGGAAGTTGATTTTGGGACGTGACAATGTATTTTTCTGCGCCATGCTTCGCGAGACACAGAAAGTAAGGGACTTATGATAGATACCCAACATGAGTACTCTGTCGGTATCACCTAATAAGAAGTCGGGCCTCGAACTCGGCAATCAGCACTCGAGATGTGACCAGTTAGCTCCTTAACTATCCTTCCATAACCAACAATTTATTACACAATTATTGTGCATTTATTACCCCTTTATTACCCATTATTTCCCATTAATTAGAGCGTTTAATCCCATAATTAGAGTCTTTAATCCAATTAAATATAGCATTAGTTACCCATAAGTGCCAGGAGCATATCAGTTTTCTTCTATCATGTGCCTAACTCTATCTTATGCTAAAAGAAGATGAGAAAAACGTGAGATATGGGGGAGGATAGCAAAAGATACGTTACAAAAATTCTATCAATAATAAAATAATGATTTTCTAGCAGATTATTGTGTCTTTCCTTGTTTTTTCCTTTTCATTGTTTATCTATCACGAATTCGATCGGTTGTGTTGGCCCGCTGAGTGACTACCCCAGAGGTCACGAAATCAACAGTAGTGAATTGAAACTATATGTATGGTACATGAGTAGTATTTCATACTCAAGCTGCAATAATCTTTCGGTTTATTAGATTGGATTATTAATAAAAAGATATTGTTTGATAAGCTTGATTAAATAATTAATGTTTTTAAATGCAAATTATTATATTATAGTTAAACTTTAGTGAATTAATTCGCGTCAATTTAAACAATTATTCAGATTAGCAGTAATTTATTTGAGAATTAATTATGTAATCATAAGATAGGCAGGTAAATGCAGGTTAAATATTAATGTTGAAGATGTTACAATCTGAATTTTAATTTCATGTAAATGTCATGTTAAATGTTTAATTAATTATAGATTCATTATATATGTACTTGTTGTCGAATTGCTTTTACACTTTCTAAAATTCTTAGTTTTTCAACATCAACTGCTCTTAAAATTCTCATAGTGCTAATACTTTTCTAAGTATTATACATTGTGTTCTAATAATATCTAGTTTAAGTATTATTGTGATCAGATTTAGGATTGCTTTTAAGTGACAACTTTGAGGAAATATTTGACTAATTTTATTTGACGGAGGGTGTGGAGGACTTTGACAGAGTCAAGAAATTATTTTAATTTGTTTTATGTTTTATAATTTAATTTATTGTGTGTATATGGACTATATATGGATGGAAAATTAGTGAAGTAGAAATGATTAAAGTCAAATTCATATAAAATAAAATAAGAGCAATTAGATTGAATTGCAACCTTATCTTTATGTATCGTAAGAAATGACGTTACAAACTAAGGCGGCTAATATAATAAACATCAATATAATTGGATCGTATGCTTCCAGGAACAGCTCTTTCTATATAATTCTGGGGATTGACGATTTTTTCCCAGAGTTCTATCCCAACGTTTGGGAGATTATAGGAAGAGACTTTGCTGGCCTTTGTGTGAGGGCAAAATTATCAATTATTATTGATTGGTCCACACATTTGCGTAAAATATAAATAAAAAATATATTTTTAATATACTAAAAGTAAATTATTTATATACATAAAGTCTGAAAAGGCGATCACCTGGGAGAAGGCAACCCGAGGGTAATTTTATTGATTCACTAAAAGTGCTTTTAATATACTAAAAGTACATTATTTATATATGGTCTTCTCCAACGTTGATTCACTAGCGACCGTTCTACGGTCACCGGTGACTTTATTGCCGAAAATATCGTCGGAGTTGGCTGAAATTTTGATCGTAATCCTAGTGACCTGTGATAGCAAGTCACTAACCGATTTTTGGACTTCATTGCACCAAAATACAATGTTGATGCGTTTAATTGTTACTTTAAAAAGTTTAGTGACCTAATTGACTTCTTAGGTAAAGTTCGAGAGCTTATTTGACTGTTTTTCCATAATTTTGTGGCCTTTGAGTGAGGTGTAAGACTTTTCCCATACAATATATATTATATATATTGTAGGCCTTAATTATGTGGTGCAAGTGGATTAGGCCCATTAAGTAATTGGTTGGATTGGACATACATTCAGGTTTAGTCTATATTCCACCACTATGCGTATATAAAACCTGTATTGATGGAATGCAGGACAGACAATATATAACACCTAAAGTTATGGTACGCATACTACTTACAAAATACCAGTACACATACTACTCAGAAAAAGTCAAGTGTGGACAAAACGGTTAACACTCTGCAGATCTACCATTCAAGAGGCAACACAACAAGATATCAACTATGGTTAGAGATCAACACGACTTCCGGTTCCCTATGGTCGCGGCCGACCCTGACCTTGGCTTTCCCTAATGGTAGAACAGGGGGGACGCCCCCGCTCACTACCTAACGGAAGAATCTATTATGGGCAGCCTACCCCTTGACAAGGTCGATGCCAAGCAGTTGAGGAGAACCTACCTGTTCCTCAGTGATACACTCTATAAAAAGGTCAAGTCTAGAGGCCTACCCGAAGCAGGTGAGGAGAACCTACTTGTTCCTCGGTGATACACTCTATAAGAAGTCAAGTCTAGAAGCCTACCCGGTCCTTCTTGGTTAAGCACGACCTACCTACTAGCTAGATTACCTCAAAGAATACAAGAAGACAAGTGTCCTACCCCCAGATGGGGTGGAAGTCGAGCTCATGAAGAGGAGAGCTCCAACCTACCTGCTCCTCGGGGACATACTCTACAAGAGGTCCTACAACGACACCCTACTGCGCTGCTTGCCCTACTTGTACCCCGACGAGGCAAGGTCCGTCATAGAGGAGATCCACGAGGGCACTTGCTCAACCCATCAAGGGGCCTACACCATGCTAGGAGAGCAATCATACAATGTTACTTCTGGCCCGTCATGGTCAAGGAGTGCGCTGACTATGCAAAGAGTGCTCAACCTGTTAACAGTTTCGAGTCGGCCCGGGCTGGCTAGCCACCAGCTACACCCCGATTAGCTCGGTCATCCTGTTCTCAAGGTGGGGTGGACTTACCACACCACTCCGAGGAAGGCCATCGGGGAGACCCCGTATTCCTTATCCTATGGTTTTGAAGCTCGAGCTCCCACATAGGTAGCCATACCTTCCCACCAGGCAGAAGAGTACGGCCCAGACCGTAACGAGGACAACCATCAGACCGACCTCCACCTCATTGACAAGAGGAGAAAAGCAGTAGCGATACATGCTGAGAATTGCCAATGACAGGCCAAGGTCTACCACGACAAGCGTGTCTGACCCCGCTACTTCCAGGTCGGCAACTACATCATACGGAAACGTGAGGCAAGCCAGCCCTAGGAAGGAGGCAAGTTTGCCAAGAGGTGGGAAAACCCGTACGTGGTAGCAACCATGGTCTGTCCAGACAGTAATAATGGAACTCCGATCACTTGCTCAGATATTTTCAATAATCCCATTCTTGTAAGGTGGTCCGTCCCCTTAACTCTTATAAAAGTAGTAAAAAATCGCTATGGACTCATTTTCACTACTTTTAGGGGGAAGGGGGGGTACCTACCTGACCTCTCCAATCCCTAAGGGGGCACAAGGTCTGACCTCATGTACCAACCCCGACGGAAGATCCTAACGGCCTGAGGTCTAAGGACCCGGGTTGAAGGGTTATCATACCCTACGGGAGCACAAGGTCCGACCTCGTGTACCAACCTCGACGGAAGAGCCTAACGGCTCGGTGTCTAAAGACTAGGGTCCAAGGGCTATCGTACCCTAAGGGGGCACGAGGTTCGACCTTGCATACTAACCCCGACGAAAGAGCCTAGCGGCCTAATGTCTAAGGACACGGGTCGAAGGGCTATCACCCTAAGGGGCAAGAGGTCCAACCTCATTAGCCACTCAACGGAAGAGTTTTTTGACTGAGAGTACCCTTGGCCAAACAACTACATGCTAAAAAAAAAAAGCAAAATCTAGTCCATGGTAGGAGGTTCGACCTCCAAGTAGAGTCCAAGCCCCGGGCTTGGGCAAAAAAAAAAAGGCGAACGATCACCAAGTATAATCAAGTACGCCCGAGGAGGCCACTAGGAGACTCGAGCCCAATCCCCTCAAGGTGGCATCAACCGGGGTAGCCTATGTTGGAGGCGACATCGGCTAGGGTGGCCTCGTAGAAGGGGACATCGGCTAGGGTGGCACGAAAAGAGTAAAGTAAACTCATAAATCAGAAGGCTCAAACACGAAGCGAAGGAGCAAACATGAGGCACGTAGAAGGGCATATCACCGTGTTGGTCAAGGTCGGAGAAGGAGCACTCTCTTTCGCTGACGACTTCTCGCAACTCAGAGAGTGGGGGACTGATGAAGGATATGTTGGAGATGGGCTCCGACCCGAAAAGTAACCCAGAGGACGACCCGGGCTAAGGGCTACCTCAACCCTGTGCAGCCTTGGATGGAGGTGACTTGGGCGGCCTCGGCGTGGGCGACCTTCGTGTGGGCGGCCTCGGCCTGGGCGACCTCGACTTGGGCGACCTCGGCGTGGGCAACCTCGACTTGGGTGGCCTCGGCGTGGGCGACCTCGGCGAAGGCGGCCTTGGCCTTGCGCGTAGACTTAGTCCACGACGGTTAGGAGGTTTCTTAGTATAAAATAACACATTATTTTCTTGTTTAGGACAACTAATCACATGTTCTATCATTACAACTCCTTGTAATCTTCCTACAACACTATTACTAATACAAGATTTGTCTTCGTGACATTTATTAATTATCTTTTCTATCGAATAATCTTTCGGCAGCATTCCTATTATAATTGGGTTTAATAATTCGGATCACCCCGAGTTAATTAAATCCATCAATGTGGAATGTCCATATCCAATAGTTAGCAAGCATCAAAGAACAATTGAGCAATCGAACAGTGGTCTGAGAGGAATCAAGAAGTTCTCCAACAGAGTTTAGCGGCATAAAACTGAGAAGTGATCCAAAGAGTGGCGACATAGAGCTCGTGTCTGATGAAACCAAGAAGTCAGTAGAGATCTCAGATACTTCTAGATCGAGTAGTGAAAGTTAATCATCGAATAATGAGAGAGGATTGATTTTCCTATTCACTAAGGAGCAAAGTGAAAGCCAAGAATTCCACCTAATGGCCAAGGAGGATGAGGTAAACTCAACCTCAACTTCTAATTTAGATTCTAATAGTGAAAATGAATGTGTTGATCATATGGATTCAGTACTGATGAAGGATTTTAAGAATGTGAAAAGCACTGGAGCAAGCTTAAAGAATAAAATAGTATATTATTAGTGGAGCGAGAAAATTTCAAAGTTATAATGCTTAAAATTTTTAAAATGATTTAAAAGTTTAGCCAATTTAAAATTGAGATAATCCAATTAAAGGACTGTAAATCAAGATAAGCTATAGAGCATAACTTGCTTGAAGTGATTGCCACATTTACCAATTCATCCAAGACTAAGGAAAAAATAGTAAATTTGCAAAAATCGTCTATAAAAAAAGTAGGACTTGACTTTGACTCCAGCTCTCATTCACATGTTAACTTGACCAAATAGTTTGGCCTTTCAAGCAATAGAGGTTTAAAGGAAATTTTTGTTAAAAGTCAAGAAAAGAATCCTAAACTAATAGTGAACCACAAGGGTGAATCTTCCACTCAGAATGTTAAAATGAAAGGTAAATTAGTAAATAGGTCTGAAGAGTGGAAAACATACCGAAAGGTAACCTGAAGCCAAATGTTCAACCTAGAGGTTCTCAAGGCACCATGTGAGGAAAACTTAACTATAAGCCGAATTGTAACTTCTCGAGACAAAAGCCAAACATAACTATAAGGGTAATGCACCGAAAGGTAAATCGGGAAGGTCATTTGCTAAACCCCAAAGATATTCAAGAAAGTCAATGACAAGGGCTGGAAGGTCGTATCTTTCATATGAAGATTGGTTGCTCGTAAGCGAACCATGAACTAAGCCCAGGTTTGAAAGATTTCATCGGTTAAAGCAACAATATATTTTCTGGGTGTGTAACAAAGTGGAACGTCCAAATTTAGAAGAATCTATGTGATGGATTTAATTAACCCGGGGTGGTTCGAATTATTAAATCCAATAGAAAAAGGAATGTTATCAAGTCGCGGAGACACTCTTACATTAATATTAATATAATGCTGTCAGAAGATTACAAAGAGATTTGTGATGTAATTGAACCTGTCCCTATGATAACTGCACATAGCTAATTTATACAAAGAAAATCTCAACTCCCTAGGCTAAACTCGTGGTGGGCCACGTGACTAAGCCAAGGCCCATACGGTGGGCCGTAAGACCAAGTCAAGGCCCATCATTATGGGCCCAGAGACGGGCCCTGGGTTTGGGACTCCTCTTCGGCTACTCGAGTTATGCACTTCCGGACCCCGGGTCTCTATTATATTGGGCCGTTTCTAATATATCCATCATCAGTCCCCCACTCTCTGAGCTGCGAGAAGTCGTTAGTGAAAGAGAGTAAATGTCCGGCCCAATCGAAGCCACTCGGGGCGCTATGCTTGAAGGAATGCTTCCGGTCAACTTGAACGAAAGTACTTTGTTTGCTTAGAGACCTTTTAAGCCTGCACCACCAGCCTTGCGATCTAAGTCCTCTCCGTCCAAGCAACGCGGAGTTGCTTAGATTTTTGCTCGCATAATTTTGTATATATATTTTTGTTTTTTGTTTTGTGTTTGTATTTTCTTTCTTTTGCTTTTTTCTTATTTTTTGCTTTTTCGCGTTGGCGTTAGACCAAGGTACCTCAACCCTCAGCCCTTAGCGCACCCGTTCGATGGTAGGCAAGGTGAAACCTTGTACCCTCCTTAGGGTGTCAGTCGTTCTAAGTCGAGACCATTCGGTCTTACACCTAGAGACTCTTCCGTTCGGCGATAGTCGAGGTCGGACCTCGTACCGCCCCTAGGGCTTTTAGTCGTCCTAAGTCGAGGTCATTTGGCCTGCGTCTAGGGACTCTTCCGTTCGGCGATAGTCGAGGTCGGACCTCGTATCGCCCCTAGGGAGTTAAATCATTTTAAGTAAAAAAAATCCTTTGATTTTTCTTAAGACTTAAAGACTTGCCCGTTCGGCGATAGGCGAGGTCGGACCTCGTATCGCCCCTAGGGTACTAGCCGCTTAAATGAGGTGGGCTAAAAAATTTTGACCGAGAGGTCGGCCTTCGAGTTTATCAAGGGGCCGGACCACCTTATGTGCAATAAGCCAATAATAGGCTCTTCTGTTAAGTATTGAGTGGAGGCGGACCCCATACCACCACTAGAGAATGCCAAAGTCATGGCCGGCGCGCACAACCGTGACCATGGATTGATTACTTTGCCCAGAGTTACGTACGTGGTGAGGTCGGACCTCACAACGTTACCGGGGATAACCAATAATGATAATTATAATAATAATACTAATAATAATAATTATCATCATCATTATTATTATTATTATTATTATTA
>CM008335.1:11151167-11166753 GCA_002525835.2 Ipomoea batatas | reverse complement strand
GTGCACAGTTGCACAGTTACCATGCACAATTACATAGTTGGCGAAATTTAATTCATTGATCTCAAGTATTCAATGGTCTAGATCTGTCACGTACTCATGAGAATACTCATTAGTGCAATTGTCTATATATATATTGAAAGCCCAAGTAAGCTGATTCAATTCTACTATTATATTAACGTCAGATTCTTGGTCAGCCTCCCAAGGGATTCATTGTGGAACACCAAAAAGAGATTGGGCATTGGGGTGTGGTGTTTCCATCGTCATTGGATAAAGTTGCAGTTGAGAGAATGGTGTCATGTTTAACTGAAAACCCTGAGGGTATACCGGGCGTCAATGAAACTGCTCAACAAATTAAAAAGAGGGAGGCATTCTGGTCTACTGTGAAACCCGTTCACTTTGGTATGAATATGGCATCAAAATCAGTGTTGGGTGTACTTCGTTTCATAACACTAGCGTTATTGGTATGGGTCTTTAGTAGATTTTCTATAGGGAGGTGGCTGCTCATGAAGTTTCCTGCTGCGTTTAGCCTTGGGTTTTTCAGGAAAAATGGTCCAACTGAAGAGGAGGTGGCAAGTGCTTCTTTCAAACTGTGGTTTGTTGGGCGTGGATATAGTGATGATGCTCTCGTATCAAAAGAAGAAGGGAAGAAACCCGATATGGAAATTATTACAAGAGTAACGGGACCTGAGATTGGCTATTCCGCAACTCCCATCATTCTAATTCAATGTGCTCTAGTCTTGTTGAGCCATCGTCATGAGTTACCTAAAGGGGGAGTTTTTCTTCTTGGGATTATATTAGGCCCAACTGATCTTCAACAACGACTCCAACGAAATGGAATATCTTTTGAGTTCATTTCGAAGAAAAAACTCTCCAACCAAATTTAGTCTTACTATATATATATAAGTTCATTTTTCATTTATTATTATTGTATTTTTGTGTGAGTTGTATGGTTATATTCCTCTCCTTAAATTTCCAAAGAAGTATAATTTGGGAGTTCTAATATGTATACTTTCAAATTCTATTCTTTCATCACTTTTATTTCGTGATGTGACAAATAAGGGTGAATTATATTCATCATGTGAGTTCCTAAAAAGTGTGAATAGAAATAGAGAGTAAAAAATAAAAGCCTACATAATATTTTTCATAATTTGTATATTTGGTAAAGTACTTTTATTTTGTTCAATAAAAATAAATAAGTTTGCAGGTTGTCAAAATACACTTACTATTTAAAATTCTCTTATGCGCGATGGTTTTGGTGCAATAGCTTATATACGTTTACTGGCGAATATAATGGTAGCGATAAGACTATGATTATATATGTCTTACCATTGTATTGGTGCCAAGGACTTTGTGGTCCAGTGACATCAAACCCTTCCCTTCATACAGGAGGTGGTGGGTTTGAGTTTCAGTGGAGTTACCACTATGTCCTATTTTATTTAAGTCCCATTTTATTTATTATACTTACTATTCACTGGTCAAATCAACTCTTTTTTTTTTTTTTTTGGTATTTTTACTTATTTTTAAATTGTGTTTAATAGTACTTTTAATTTAGTTTTAAATATATAAACTTTGTATAATAATACTAAACTTAATATTATGAAAAATTAACTTCAGTCAAACCTCGTTAACTGAACCAGACACATAAAATGGGACAGAAAGAGTATTATTTAACCAATTACCGTACCAGCTTGTTGACGTGTCGAAGCCTCAGGTTCTTTCATAACATTTTCGAACTGGACTTCTACATTTGAATTGAAATCAAAGGATAAAATTGTCGTATTTTCATTACTTTGATGGATAGGGCTCTGCCAAATATCTGCAGAATCAAATTGAATGTGTACCCATATTACTGTCAACTTTATTACCCTTGTATAAATTACTATCTCTACTTAATTAATTGCATTAATAACCATACCTGATTTTAGCCTGGCAGTTGGGTTTATGTTATTAGTGAAGTACTTTGGTAAAACACTGTTGCTAGCACTCACAGTTGCAATATTTAAAAGCACATAATGCGTTATTTTAAAATACATGTACACAAAAGTATTGTATTTGCAATGTAATATGTGAGTTTAAATATTGAACTTTCAGTGTATAAGTTTAATGAAATTTATGATACAATTACTGTGGCTTTAGAAGTAACTAACATTTAGTCACATCACTCAATGTTAGTACACTTGGTGTTGTAACTGTTTGTTTCGTAGCTCTTGAGTTGTGGTAAACGCCTGCTGCTTCACAAGGTGTCTTGTTTAATTGTTGTTTACATTTCCCTTTCGATTTATGAACTGAAAACACTTTTAAACAACACTTGTGGTATTTTTGTCCAAAAATTATATAATACAACTCTTATAGCATGATGTATAAAAATATTTAACAGAAAAAACGGGCATAAACCAGGGATATAATCTGGATTGAGATTTACGCGCGGGCTATTATATTTTTAGATGTTGTATTATAAATGTGTTATATATCTGGAAAAGACTGAGAGGTGGCTAGGAATTGAAAATGCTTTTCAATATAATTTTCAAGCGAGCTAATTAATTCCAGCAATGGTCCAAAATTAGTTCCCGACTTTTAATTTGGGCAATTTAAGTCCATTGACTTTCAAATTCTTTATAATGCTGGTCCTTTCGTCAAATTTTGGTTAAGTTGAGGTCAAATGAATGTGTAAAATTGTCCGTTCACCTGTATAGTGTATTATTACTCATATTTTCCTGTTCTATACGCCATATATATGAATATAATCTCAGTCGAAGAGACTTCGACTGATATTATATAGCTTCGATTGAGACTTCGACTGAGATTATATCAATATATATATATCGTATAGGACAAGAGAAATACGAGTAATAATACACTAAACAAATGAACAGACAATTTGACCCCTTCATTTGACCTCGACTTAACCAAAATTTGACAAAATGACCAACATTAGAAAGAATTTGAAAGTTAATGGATCTAAATTATTCATATTAAAAGTCATGGACTAATTTTAGAAAATCAACATAGTTAGAGGATCATTACTGGAATTAACTCTTTTCCAGCCCAGAGCCATATATATGTTTAGCTTAGTCAAGTGTCTGGACTTGAGAGTTGAGAGTGATGCGTTTCATGGCGGCTAATAATTAAGCTGGGCGGACAGGTGGTAAATTACGATTTGATTAGCATATGGCGTACGTGAGTGGTGCATTACCATTTCGCTTGTCCAACCCAATTCTTTGCCCTTGTTCAAGGTGAACAGTACATTTCAATATAATAGAAGATCAGATATATAGTTTTCAATATTAGATCAATGTTGTTATTAGGCCTCGGCTTACAGAGACAACAGATACATTTGAACAGTACTGCATGCATGCTTTGAATCTAGTACGCATGCAATGGATGAACAGCTACGTGAGCCGCCATGTCATCTTCACCGCAACATGTGGCGTTAACCGTTCACATGGTACAAGGTCACGACAGAGACTTTAAACTATTGAATTCAAACTTTCTCTAATATCCTGTTTGGTTTGCTAAAAAATATCTGAAGAAAAATGACATTTAAATTCTATAGAAAACAAACTATTATTTCATTGTTTAATTGGTGGAAAAGAAATTACTGAAAATATAAATTTTATTATTTGGTTGGATTCGGATGATAAGGAATTATGAATATAAAGACTAAAATGCCCTACACAATATGATAATGGAAAAACTGTCAAATATGACCCATTTTTTGTTGTTTAGTTGGTGAAAAAGAAATTACTGAGAATATGAGTTTCATTTGGTTGGATTTGGAATGATAAGGAATTGGGTCAAATATGCCACTGAATTGCACACCAAACTGCAACAGGTCATCAAATTTTTTTTAAAAAAAAAAACAAAAAAAAACAACAATTGGATCTCTGAACAAAAAACTCATGCAATTTAACCCAAAATAACATGTTTACCTTATGTGTCGGTTACCGATTTTTAAAATAATATTTTGAAATAAATTTAAAAAATAATTAATTAAAATATATATATAAAAGAATTGCTGGAAACTCCTTCGTCTCCGGCCTGCCATGGAGACGAAGGGTTCAGTACCATGGCAAGCCGGAGACGAAGGGGTCTCTATTAAGTCTTCTTTTTTTTTTTTTCAAATTTAAAATTTAAATTTTTTTATTTAAAATTATTAAAATAATTTTTTTTTTTAAAAATAAAATTCGGTAATTGACACTTTAACTTATCAACAGGTAAACATGTCTTTTTTGGTGAAATTGCATGAATTTATGTTGTTACTTAATTATAATTTTTTTGAGTTAATTCCATTTTTGGTCCTAGATTTATAGGTGACAATCCACTTTTAGTCCTTTTTTTATTAAAACATTCACTTTTGGTCATAATATTATTGTGGCATGACCAATTTTGGTCCTCCAGCAACAAAATCGTTGAAATATCGTTAAATACAAAGACATTTCAATCTCTTTTATACAAAGTAGGTTGAACCACTATATTTTTTATGTTTATTTTGTTGAAAACATTCATAATTGAAGACCAAAATGTCATTGTATTTAACGATATTTAAACTAATTTGTTGATAAAGGACCAAAATTGGTCATGCCACAATAATACTAGGATCAAAAGTGAATATTTTAATAACCTAATTGCATTTTAGTGTGTAATTAGATAAACTATTTTACCCGATTTTTTTCCAACATCAAGTTCCACTGCACACAGATAATCAGATATATACCCAACTTTTGGAAAACATACACTTTTCGAGTGCGGGCCCATCACGTAATTTTCATTTTTGGACAGCACACCCCACTCAGCTTGTTAATGGAGGCCGGCGTCTGCAGCCATGCATGTTGTCTTTGGCAAATTATTGTGTGTACTCCACCTAGCTGCGTGGACCATGAATAAAGTACATTTTTATTTTACTAAAAGTATATTATTTTTATATTAAAAGTACATTATTTTTGTATTGAAGGTATATTATTTGATAATATATATAAAATAATGTATTTTCAATACTTAAATAATGAATCCTAAAATAATATACCTATAATGTACTTTTAGTATATTAAAAATATACATTTTATTTATGTTCCACGTAATTACGTGGACCAGTCCATACAATAATAATTGGTTTTCTATAGCATGCGGCGGGACAACAGTTTCACAGCCACATGCAGAAGATAAGATAGATGCATGTAGTCTCATCTATATATAACAGACACACCTGCGGCCATTATATTGCCAAGCACAACTACACAACTACTATACGCCTCAAACTAACTTTAAGAAAGCTTTAATTAAGTTGCATTGCCTTCAATGGAAGAACAACATCACGACGCCACCTACGACATCGTTATCTTCGGAGCCTCTGGGTTTACCGGCAAATACGTTGTACGGGAGGCTCTCAAGTTCCTCAATGTACCCACCTCTCCATTCAACTCCCTCGCTTTAGTAGGCCGATCCCCATCCAAAGTAGCCAAAGCTCTACAATGGGCCTCCCATCCCAACCCACCGCCACAAATCCCTATCCTCACCGCCGACACCACTGACCCCATTTCCCTTCGCCGGGTCGCCTCCCAGACAAAGATCCTTCTCAACTGCGTTGGCCCTTTCCATCTCTACGGCGAGCCCGTCGTGGCGGCTTGCGTCGATGTCGGTTGCGATTACCTAGATATCACCGGAGAAATGGAGTTTGTAGAGAGAATGGAAGCTTCTTATTATGACAAGGCTGCAAAAAAGGGTTCTTTAATCATTTGTGGCTGTGGTTACGATTCGGTCCCAGCTGTATTAGGCATGATGTTCAATTCAAGGCAGTGGGTTTCACCCGCTGCTCCTAATCGTGTGGAGGGCTACCTAAGTATGGAATCCGACAAAAGGGTTGTGCTGAACCTAGGAACCTACGAGACGATGGTTCTTGCGATGGCTAACAAGGACAAATTGCACGAGTTGCGACATTGTACACCTCAAAGACCTCAGCCCATGGTATCATTTTTTTTTTCCTTCTTTGTATTTGTGTTATTACCATTTACATATATATATATATATATACACTCATGATCAAATGAGTCCACTCTTTTCTATGAGTTTGTGTGAACAAATTTAGACCATTGAATGTGAGATTGATGACATAATTTCGCTAACTGTGCAAGTGAAATGCATAGTTACACAGTTGTCGTGCACAATTGCACAGTTGGCGAAATTTAATCCACCAATCTCTTGTTTAGATTTGTCTCCCGGAACTCATGAGAATGGGTGGACTCACCAAAGGAATTATATATATAGAGAGGATTGCGTTCAATGAGAACGGGAGAACAGTGCGTCCAGGAGAGAACTGAGAATGCTTCGTAGCACGCCACGTGTCCAGATATAGTTGCACCTAAGGTTATAACTAGGTGAATGAATGTTAACAAGGTAAATTACGTGCACTTGTAAGTGAAAATAGGTGCACAAGTGCATGTAAAATGTATTACATGTGCAAGTAAAATGGACACTGAGCATCAATAACAAGTGCACCTAACATTATAACTAATTGCACCTAATGGTATAATTGGTTACACCTAAGTGCACGAATGTTAACAAGGTGCCTTGCACTTGCAAGTGAAAATATGTGCACTTGTAAGTGATTTCACTTGCATATTTTACTTGCAAATGTGCACCAACTACTTGTACTTATAACACATTTACGTACATCAAATTCGAGTTATTTACGAAAATGTCACGACCTCGTTTTTTTTAAAAAAAATTACATTTGATTCGTTGATTTGGACACCGGCTTTGAATCGTTCTTATTTCTCTCCTAGATACCTGTTCTCATTAGAGCACCCCTATATATATATATATATATATATATATATATATATATATATTTGGAAAGCCCAAGTAAGCTGATTCAATTCTACTATTATATTAACATCAGATTCCTGGTCCGCCTCCCAAAGAATCAATTGTGGAACACCAAAAAGAGATTGGGCTTTGGGGCGTGGTGTTCCCATCATCATTGGATAAAATTGCAGTTGAGAGAATGGTGTCATGTTTAACTGAAAACCCTGAGGGTATACCGGGCGTCAATGAAAGTGCTCACCAAATTAAAAAGAGGGAGGCATTCTGGTCTACTGTGAAACCCGTTCACTTTGGTATGAATATGGCATCAAAATCAGTGTTGGGTGTAGTTCGTTTCATAACACTAGCGTTATTGGTATGGATCTTTAGTAGATTTTCTATAGGGAGGTGGCTGCTCATGAAGTTTCCTGCTGCGTTTAGCCTTGGGCTTTTCAGGAAAAATGGTCCAACTGAAGAGGAGGTGGCAAATGCTTCCTTCAAACTGTGGTTTGTTGGGCGTGGATATAGTGATGCTGCTCTCGCATCAAAAGAGGGCCCGAAACCCGATATGGAAATTATTACGAGAGTAACTGGACCTGAGATTGGCTATTCCACAACTCCCATCATTCTAATTCAATGTGCTCTAGTCTTGTTGAGCCAACGTCATGAGTTGCCTAAAGGTGGAGTTTTTCTTCCTGGGATTATATTTGGCCCAACCGATCTTCAACAACGACTCCAACAAAATAGAATATCTTTTGAATTCATTTCGAAGAAAATGCTCTCGAACAAAATTTAGTCTTACTATATATAAGTTCATTTTTCATTTATTGTTATTGTATTTTTGTGTGAGTTGTATGGTTATATTCCTCTCCTTCAATTTCCAAAGACAGGTATAATTTGAGAGTTCTATGACTCTGTTTGGCAGAACTTATGACATGTATAAACTATGTTTGGTAATGCTTTCAAAATAAGCTAGTCGCTTAAAAGAATAGTTTATTTTGAAAAGCTACTTTAGATAGCTTTTAAAAAATAAGCAAGTACCTTCTTAACTTTTTTCCATATTTATCCTTATTATTTTAAATAAATGACATCTTTTATCCCTCCCAATTAAAATTCTTTTAGCCTAGCCTTTTCTCTTCAATATATGTTTGATACCCTATTTAAATTTAAAACTATTTAAATTTTATGAGCTTATCAAAACATTAATTTTACCAAACACTTTTAAGCATAATAGCTAGCTTAATAGCTCTTCAGATTTCAGCTTTTAGCTTATAGCTTTTCAGCTATGTTTGCCAAGCATAATGTATATATATACTCTCAAATTCTGTTCTATCATCACTTTTATTTCTTGATGTGACAAACAAGAATGAACTATTTTTATCATGTGAGTTCCTAAAAAGTGTGAATAAAAATTGAGAGTAAAAAATAAAAGTCAACATAGTATTTTTCATAATTTGTATATTTGGTAAAGTACTTATATTTTGTTCAATAAAAATAAATAAGTTTGTAGGTTGTCAAAATAATTTGACTCTCTTAATAGTCACTATTTAAAATTCTCTTATGCGCGATGGTTTTGGTGCGATAGCCTATATACGTTTGCTGGTCATGCTAAATGGATGTTAGCTGATAGATGTTAGTTAATTTAGTTAGGAGGTATTGTCAAAAAGTGTTTGGTAAATTAGCTGTTAATTTAAAGTTGGTTGATATAATTTCTTTTCTCAAAAAGTTAATTGAACAAGTTGTTTTGAACAATTTTTTTAATTTTAGCATTTTGGAGTTACAAAAAGTTGATTAACCAAACACTTATATTGATTTTTTAACCAAATTAAACAACTAATAGTAATTAAATAAGTAAAAAAATGACTGACAAGCTAACTATTTTACCAAACATGACATATATATATATATATGTATTGAGTTTGTGCGACTTTGGAGTTAAAGAGAGAAGGGAGAAAATTGAGAGAAATTGAGGGAAGATAATACCTCCATGTAAAAAGTGTGAATATATGTACATCTTTCATCTTGAGAAATTAGAAGTTAGGATTTTATCATTACTATTTTTTCAAGTTTGTAATAATTATAAAATAAACTATGTTTTAAATTTTTTTTAACAATTATAAAATTGATCCTATATTTTTTTATACTAAAATCTTCAACTATTAATGAACATTGATGGATGACTAAAATTAGTTATCACTTTTTATAAGAGGATCATATTCTGGTTTGATTTGTCCAATCCCTACATATATAAAATAATGTTCTTAGAAATTCCAATGCTTCCTCATCTTATAATACATTGTAAGAAACCATAGATTAAATATCTTCCTATTAGAACTAGTTACAAATTGCATTCACTTACCTAGACTAGTGCATTTGGGATAAGAAAGTGGTGGATCACTTTTTGTAATATTAAAAAATAATTATTAAGTGATGATATAGAGATAAGTAGATATGGAATTGATGATAGGAATGAAAAAGAAGACAAACCCCACAGTTTTATGAGTGGGATATATTCCTATTTGATTGTGGTAGACTGGTAGGTATTCTAGACAAACATTAATTGGTTATATCTAATCTTTCATATGCATTGCATAGGCATCAATAAAATGAAAAGAAAAAGGAAAATGAAAAACAAAAAAGGGAAGAAAATGCTGATTTTACCAGAAACTTGGGAAGACAACCGGTAGGAGAGGGCGATGGGTACAATATTCATTCATTGACCCAACAAGAACACAAGGAGACTTCGATCTCTGCCGATTTCTTTCATCACTTCTTCATTTTCCCTCATTTTATTTGCAAATTTTGTGTAATTTATCAGTTTATTAACTACTTTACATATTCTCAACGCATCACGCGTCTCAGTTGATCAGTTTAAACCCCTCCGTCGGCTCCCAGATCAGTTCTTCAACAAGTAAGTCTAATCATACACAACTTTTGGAGTTTTTATGTTTAAAAAATAGTTTTTTCCCTGTGAATTAATGTCGTACCTCCTACTGTGGCTATTTCGATGATGTTTTTGGTTTGAGTCTTTCTTTTTTTGATTGATGCTGGGTGCCCATCTAGAGGGATTTTTCTTTCTTTGAAGTAATCGTTATTTCCTAATTCTTTTACTGATCTTATTATCCTGTTTTTTGGGTTTTTTTTTCTATGCCTTTTTTCAAGAATTCTTGAATACACGCATAGATGCTATTAATATTTTCTGGATTTGAGGTTTAGATTACAGTTTCTGGATTTGCAGAGTTGAATTTCTTTTGTTCTGTAAGATTAATCTTTAAATCATTTCGCAGATTCAAGACTTTACTTTTGTGGTTTAGTATCACATAATAATATCATTTGTAAAATTGGGCTCTGATAAGTTGGTCCAAAACTGAAGTGAAGATCCTCGTAGTAGTTATTAATTATACAAATGTCTGAAGCCAAAGATGATGAGGTAGAGATCAAGTTTAGATTGGCAGATGGATCAGACATAGGGCCTAAATGTTTTCCGGCAGCTACTAGTGTTGAAGTGTTGAAGGAGAGCTTGCTTGCCCAGTGGCCTGAAGGTTGGTTGGATCTTGAATGAATATGGTGTTTTATATATGTGTGTATAATTCTGCTCGCTAATATGCATTACGTTATTTGATGTTTTTACCTTCGGACTAAAATGATAAACTAGTTATGTTCTTTCTTTGGTAGCCATAGCCCCAATCATTTCATTGGACTGCTTATGGTTTTTGTTAAGAGTCCCACATTGATAAAATAAGAGAGTGCATGTGGGTTTATAAGGCTATGCACTAGACTAGCTAATTGATTGGATTTAATCTCTTAGTGTGGTTAGTCAATTGGTAGTCGAGCCTCTTGGTGAAGAGGAGGAAGTCATGAAAAACAACTATCTTTTGAGCTTAATTTTTATTCTGTTTTATGTTTGTTTGTCACTACGGTTTCTACAACTAAATCAATTTTCTCAAGTTTTCATTTGAGCAAATCACTTGAAGCAACTGCACTTAAAAGATTGAAAATAATTACTTCAACATATATATAAAACCTCAGAGTTAAGAATTGTGGTCTCTGTTTTATAATAATCTTGACAGTGTTTGTTCTTGGGTTGCTGCTAGCCTTTTAGCTTTATGACTAATGTTTCTCTTTCTTAACTTTCTATTATCGTTTTGTTATTTTGGTGAATATATACATCAATTATATTGGTATCAACTCTTCTTCTTTTAATTTTACATTGACATATTTAGTCTAAGCCTTTCACTTGGGTTATGTGCTTCGATCACTTTCCTTGAGCTTGAAATTCTGTACCTGATATACCATGACATCGTTGTTGCTTTACTTTGGTATTTCAGTATCTACTTGGTTCAAATTTGATATTGAGTTTTTAGGGCCATATATACATTGTGAAATGTCTCCTGTGATTAGAGGGCCGCACTAAAGCAAAGATTTTATTTTTGAATAGAGAAGGAAAATGGTCCAAGAACAGCAAAAGATGTTAAATTAATCAGTGCTGGAAGGATATTAGAGAACAACAGGACATTGGGGGAGTGCAGGAGCCCGTTATGTGATGTTCCAGGAGGAGTCACAACCATGCATGTTGTTATTCATTTCCCGCTTCAGGAGAAAGGTCAGCACAAACACATTAGTTTGTCGACATTTTTTGAAACCCAATGGGTGAAGTGCAAGCACTTGGGAGGCCAACTAAGTTAGTCGGACAATTGGCTTGGTAACCACAAGGTTTCATGGGAGCTGCCTATTGGCCTTCTTGATTTGACCGATTAACTATGGGCAACCTAGACTAGTTTATTTTCTTATGGTCCGTTGCCTGCTAGGACCACGAGACAGACTTCAACCAAAGTGCACCTTAGGCAGCACCTTTAAGCCCGTACCATAATTGCTCGTGATGCATGCATTACTGTTTTTTTTGTTAGACCACGAGGTATCCTGAGTAGGTCTTAATTTTAGGAAGCACCTTTAAGCCTGTACCATACTCAAATAGTCAAACTAAACACTGTTCTCACTGAGTCAGCCCAATTAAGGGGCAAAGTGCTGTCCATATTGATTTTTCCATATGAGAAGGGGTTTAAAGTTTGAACTCCCCTAATCTCTTAAGGGATGAGAGTGCACGGTCACTCACGCTAACTAATCTGGTTTGTATGCATTATTGTGAAGGTGTTAGAAAATCAAGTATTTTCTTCCCTTTGCTTTTTCCGTAACTATCCGTCCTGTGCTATTGGAGCTCGATCTATACCTTTATTCTTTACCATATCATTTATTTTCGTTTGCTTCCTTGACTAGCATCTAAACGTTTCAAAGTTGGTCATATTTCGCAGAAAAGAAGGCATCAAATGACCCGGCACAAAATAGATGTCTGTGTGTAATATTGTGAATAACACTTGTACCATTCATTGAAGGTAGGTACTGTTTGTTTCCTATTTTGGCTTCCCATTTGATACAATAATAACTGTTCTCTCTCTGTCTCCAGATAAAAGCAAGCAAGCAAACAGGGAATTTGAATTGAGAAACAGTGTGATGCAGTTGATGGAATTAGTTGCTACTACCTCACACCACTTTAACGGTTGTTTGTTTGTTTTTTGATCATTTTTTCCTATGTTTTTGAAAAAGTTGTAATGTGTAACTGTGTGTGAATTTTTACAGGCTTAACTGTCTCAGTCTAAGTGTATATATCTGAATTCGTACTTTTGTCATTGTAACTGCTGTGACAGGCCCAAACTTTTTAAAGCGAAAAAGCGCACTAAAGCGACGAGGCCGGGCTTTGCTTTAAAGCGAAAGCGCAAAGCGAAGCGTCGCTTTTTCATGCAAAGCGACGCTTTAAATATATATAAAATATATTATATATATATAGTCAAGAACTCCAAATATTTAAATAGTAATGCAAGAAAGCTTCCAAGCGCACTAAAGCGACGCTTTTTCACCGCTTCTCGCTTCTTCGCTTTGGCCGAAAAGCGCAAGAAAGCGCGCGCTACTTCATGTAGCTGCGCCTTGCCCAGGCGAGGCGAATTGCTGTCGCCTCGCTTCGCTTTGGCGCTTAAGCGCAAAAGCGAGCGCTTTTAACAAGTTTGGACAGGCCATTATAATGTATATCATGTAAGTTTTTGAATGAATAAATTTTAAGCCCCCAGAATCCTTTATTCTTTTTAATACATTAGTTTTTCTAGCTTAAGGCCAATTAGTTCTCAGTTTTCACCCTTGTCTGTACACTTTGTACACACCCCTAGGCCTTGTCGGTACACTTTGCGCATAAAGAGTCTTCATCACTTCTGATCAATTTGAACCTCCACCTTGCTAAACTCGATTAGACAAATCCTATTCTGGCAAAGTGGTGGTGTTGACAAGAATCCAGCTAGCAGCTCAGATGGCCACATTGGTGAAATTTAGGAAAAAGATACTCACACATTACTGAAGAAGTGTCTAAGGAATTTATATTCACATGCAAAGGCTTTTTCCATGTAGACCTAGGCAGACATGAAGCTACCACAACACTCTTTACTTTGTTAAATTCCCACGCAAAGCCGTCACCTTTTCTTCCCACCATTTAACTTGCGGGCCGGGAAACTCGCTTTCAGTCGCGCCACGTAGTAAACATGGCCACTCTGACTACGTCATTTCCCGGCGTGCACTGTCGCGTTCAATCAGCTTCCAACACAGCAGCAGCCCTGTCTTCTTCCCCTCCACTTTCATCACTCCACTTCTCATCATCCAAATCCCCAGCTCTTTATACCTTAAACTCCTTAGCATTGAAGAGAAAAGATGCAATTTTTACCAGGAAAAATGATAGGCGTCGTTCATACTCATTCATCGTCCAATGCGAAGCTGGAAGTGGAAGGGTAGTTTACTCAGCCGTTCACTGCATATTTACACTAATCTTTTGTTATTATTAATATTGTAACAGTTTTTGGACTGAAATTGGTGAAATGAGAGCAGATAGCACAGCAAGAATTCACGGAAATGGCGTGGCAAGCCATAGTTTCGTCCCCGGAAGTGGCGAAAGAGAAGGGGCAGCAGATAGTGGAGACGGAGCACTTGATGAACGCGGTGTTGAAGCAAAAGAATGGATTGGGTCCTCGGATTTTCTCCAAGGCTGGCCTGGATAATACCCGCCTGCTTCAAGCCACTAATAGCTTCCTTAAGCGCCAACCAATGGTTAGATAATATAATCTTGATTTTACGTTGTTAAATAAACTCAGGTTGTTGCCTATGAATGATGTGATGTATGTGAGATAATCTATCTCAGGTTGTTGGTGAGCCGGCAGGATCAATGTTGGGGCGAGACTTGGAAGCCTTGATACAGCGAGCCAGGGTATTCAAGAAACAATACGGAGATTCGTTTGTGTCTGTGGAGCATTTGGTGCTTGGATTTGTACAGGATAAGAGATTTGGGAAGCAATTGTTTAAAGAGTTTGAAATTTCTGCTAGGTGTCTTCAAGATGCTATACAAGCCATTAGGGGACCTCAAAATGTTGTTGATCAAGGTCCTTTTTTTTTCCACTCCCCTTTTCACTTTCTGTTAGGATTAAGCGCAAAGATATGGTGTTAGATTTGCCTTCCAGGCCTCTGCCCAACAATCCCGACTCTCTTCACTGATGTTAACTAGTGTTATGAGTTTTTGACCCTGGATACTTGCTAGATATTACCCCAAACACAGTCTTTCAGCCTCGGGGGCGATGCTCCTTATCTTTTGATTTGATGTTAATTAGTGTTTGATATTATAGCACTGGAAAGTTGTGATCAGCTTATTGGTGAATTGTTGGATCAGATCCTGAAGGGAAGTACGAAGCTCTGGAGAAATATGGAAAAGACTTAACAGGCATGGCAAGGGCAGGAAAGCTTGACCCTGTTATAGGCAGGGATGATGAGATTCGAAGATGCATTCAAATCCTCTCCAGGAGAACTAAGAATAACCCCGTGCTAATCGGGGAGCCAGGTGTTGGCAAAACCGCAATTTCTGAAGGGTAAATTAATAGCTTTGTTTATGTGAAATCAATTTAGCCTCTTCCCAACAATTCTCCTAACCACTTTATGCTTTAGGCCAAAAGCTATATTTAGTAATGAAGACGCAACTTTATTTTCTTTATACCGCCACATTTTCCAGTGGCGCCACATTTCCAAGAGGCAGGTGTTAGTCTTGGCTCTTCAGACCTCCAACTAACAATCCCACAACACCCTTAACTGCACAATTTTTACTTTTGTTGAGACTCAAACCCGAAAGCTAAAGCTCGCGAAGGGAAACTTTAATTCTCTATATCGCCAGATTTTCAAGAGGCAAGATGTTGGACTTGACCCTTCAAGCCTCCGTCCAACAATTCCCTAACCATTTGGTGTTGGATTTGACCCTTTACCGATTGCCAAACAACTTGTCTTCTACTCTTCTTTACTCTTTGCTATTGTTATTACTTATTATCCTAACACTGAATGCATGTTTCTGCTCATTATATTACTTGTACTGATCTTGGGTTACTGGTTGGTAGGCTTGCGCAGAGAATTGTTCAAGGAGATGTCCCCCAAGCTTTGATGAACAGGAGGGTGGGTAATACAGAGATTTAGAATTGGAACTGCCAAATTTATGCTGTTAGTTAGTTTACTAGCTAAGACACTTCAATTGGTTTATGCAGTTGATATCACTAGACATGGGTGCACTCATTGCTGGTGCAAAATATAGGGGAGAATTTGAGGATAGACTCAAGGCTGTGCTCAGGGAGGTGACTGAATCTGAAGGCCAGATTATCCTTTTCATTGATGAGATGCACACTGTTGTTGGAGCAGGTAAACTATTCAAAACTTATCATGAATC
>CM008335.1:11041391-11055126 GCA_002525835.2 Ipomoea batatas | reverse complement strand
AAAGGTCAGTTTCTTCCTTTTTCTCCTTTTCTTTCACAATGTTATCTTCCCTGCATCGTCCTCTTCATCCCGTCGTCAAGGCGACACTATCTTTCTGGCCACCTCTTTTTCTCTTCAACTGGCAGCCACTACCCAAGCCACCTCTAGGGCCTAAGTCATTGAGAGAGACCCGAGCTACTTTGAGAACTTGGAGCGCCCCGTACCTCATCGTTTTTCTATTTCTACTATCAACTATGCTCATGCTTGTCGTCTGCTGGGCTCGGCGGCGGAGACTCAAGAAGCTAGTCAGCCATCGGAGGGTAGTTTTTTTGGTATACACTAGTAGTCGATTCACTGCGGCTTTCGAGTCCCCATTAACCCCTTTCTCAACACCCTTCTTAATTATTACGGGCTGGTGCTTGGGCAGTTGGTGCCTAACTCGCATCGCCTTCTTGTTAGTTTCCTTGCCATTCTCCATCGCCTCAAGAGGGAGGCTTCTTTGGCTCTCTTCCACTAGCTTTTTCGACTACCTGAGTTCGGTACCGTGGCCCCTAGGCATCTGTAAATTCATTCTCGGGATGGTCACAAAATTTTGGATAAGCCGAAGTCCTCCCATAAGGGCTAGAGGAGGAGTTCTTCTTTATCAGGCCGGCTGCCCCACATCTAGCCTTCGACTTTCCTCTTACTTGGGTAGCCGCCTACTATCGTCTTGATAGAAGGTCACCATGTCTTCCTGACCTCGTGCAGCTGGTCAGGACCTTAGTTGAGGGAGAACTTCTCTCGGCTCGTCATTGGTCTCGTTAGAGTGCCATGCAAAATGCTGGTCTGCTAACCGGCAGGCGCATCCAGAGCAGGTTAGCCTTCTTTCTTTCCTTTTTTTCCTGACTTCTCGCATACTATTTGTTTTGCTCTTATTCTTTCACATTCTTCTTTTCAGGCAATAACAACATTGAGCATTCGTCCAACTGATTGCCCATCATACACTCGCTCGTACCATCGTGACCACTATCGAAGAAGCCATCGCTGTTTCTTTAGAAGACGATCAATCTCCTCCTTTTGCCTCCATGACTGATCGCAAGAGACTCCTTCGTGCATAAGGTCTAGCCTGCCTGACTACCGCCGAGAAGGGTAAAGGCGTGGTTGCTACTGGTTTCACACCACCCCCAAGTGTATGCAGCCTGGCCCCACTAGTCACAGTGGGTTTCCAATTGCCAGTGCCTGGGCTGCCGTATCTACCAGGTGGAGAGAGTCAGCTTCCTCGACTGTGCCACCTGCTCATCGGTCGGGGAAAAAATGCCCTAGCGAGACTTTGATCGAGCTTCTGGCTGCCAAAAGGATACTGGTCACCCGGAAGGACAATGAGAATGAAGCCATCAACAAGGGATAGTACCTTGTGGGTGACTGGCTGGATAAAGTCGTCTTCCCTCGCGACCTGGATTCTGTTGAATGGCTAGATGCCTAGGACCTTTTGCTCGGGGCCGCTCATCGCACTTACCAGGTACCTGTTTCTTCAAGGCAGTCTTCTTTCTTTTCTGTATGTAGCTACTTTTTTTTATTTTGCTCTTTCTTTGCTTGTAGTCTCTAATGTCCCAACTGGCACTCCATCGACGCCACAAGGCCATCATCTCTAAGATGGAGGTTCTTCATGCTGCTTGGGCATATCACGACAAATAGATAGAGGAGTTGAACTTCCAGTTAGCCACTGCCAACTTTGCATTGGAGGCCGAGCAACGATGCAACGAGCAGTTGGCGCTGGACCTTTAGACTGCCCGCTTGGTTACGCTGACTACCTACAAGGCGCGAGAGAAGTTCTAAAGGGATGCCGAGCAATATGCTCGAGAGCGCGTAGAACGAATGGCTAAGGATTGGCTGGCTACATCGGAGGGATTGAAGTTTTCAGCTAAGATGGGCGGTGAAGACTATTAGTTGGGCCTAGCAAATATGTAGAAGACAATCTACGCTGCTCTAGCTAGCCACTATGATGAACTACGGGCTCCTAGCTGTTTTGAAGGAGGCACAGTAGCACTCAGCTACCCCGTACCTGACTAGGGGGACGCAGTTCTAGACCATCAGGCTGCGGGACAAGATGGCGTCTATAGATTCCTGTGGACTCCAAATACTTGGATTCGGCCGCCAATCAACAAGCTCTGGCTGGGGGTTCCACAACGGGCCTGCTCGACCTTGAAGAAGATGAAGATGCATCCGAAAGCTATGTGAGGCGTCACTCAACTATTGCTGCTACTCTCCCGACTGCCCTCGCCTCTAGACCAACGGAGGAGACTACTGGCCCATCAGCTAGCTAGGATAGCTTAGTAGCTTTTACTTTTCACCATTCATTTTTGTAAACACTTTACCTCTGTCGAGGCGTTTTTGCTTTTAATACCATCTCCTTTACTCTTCTTAGTTGCTTTTTGTTTTGCTTGGATATTTTCTCCATTTTTTGCTAAGTGTTTTTCACACCTAACTAGAATGGCTGCCAAAATTGGTCAAGTTCCACTTTGGGGCTTTTCCCAAGTCAATTCTTTCGCTTATTCCATGGTTGTTAGTCTGATCCATCACAAAGCTTTTCATTTTTTTTAATTATCCGATGAATTGACCGATTGCGAGTTGTCTTTTTCGTTGTCAATTGATCATAGTGTACGTGACTTTAGGCATAGGCTTATTTTTATCTATTCCAAATCTATTTTCTAGTGAATAAATATGTCAATCTTCCTTGAAATTTCCTAAGTCTTTGCCTTCTTGCTCATGGGCCAAAGAAGGACACAAAGGAGTGCGACGAGAGCTCTGGTAGGCGGTTTTCAAGTCGTTTGGCCGTGCGGGCTCAACTCAAGAAGCTGAGAGCGCAAGCCTTTCAAGGTGGTCATTTGTTGGGTGACTTTCCTAATGATCCCTTGGACATTCTTCTAAGCGACAATGAACAGCTTAAATCACCTCCCGAGAGGGAGGTAGACTGATAAGCGCCAAAAATAGCTCTGGAAAGGGTTTAAGTTAGGACTTGAACAATGTTTTTATGCCCATTTTGTGATCAATTCGTGTATAATAGGCTTTGATGTGTTCATTCTTGAAAAACTCTACCATATGTTGTGTTTCGAAGGCATTCTCGTAAGACTAAACAAGACCCGACGAGGCTAAAGGATGAAACAACGAAGAAGCGAGGCGGACAGAGAGTCTCAACGCCAGCCTCCACGCGTGGATCACGCCTGCAATAATTCCAGTAGGGATCCACGCGTGTGTCCACTCGTGGACCTATGCGTGGAAACGTACATTAAGGGCAAAATGGGAAATGGTGAATGTATAGACTATTTAAAGCAAACCCCAATTTTTGAGAAGGGGATCCTGAATTGTTAGATCTAATTTTCCCTCTTCCCTTAGGGGAATTTCCCCACTCTTAGTTCTAGATTGTTAGATAGGGAATTAGATTAGATCTAGAGTTTGCTTTTGGGAATTGAAGATTGAAGTGTAATATTGCTATCTCCAAGATTGGTAATCTCTACTATATCTTTACTTTTCCTTTAGTTTTAATTACAATCTCTATTTTGGTTCTTAATTGTTTCTAGATTTCCATTTTGTTTTGATTTCTTTGCAATGATTAGCTAGTTTATATTTGGGGGTTGGATGTTCTAATCTCGTTATTGTGTTTGATTTGATTCAATTCTCCCATAGATTCTAGGAATGTTGATTTAGGGTTCTTATATCTTGTGTGGTTGATGTATGTCTTGATTTGCTTCTATTTCTGGCCGGGGTAGTTAGTGAAGTTAGAAGTATAGATTGCGCGATAGCGGGTCTATACGAGTCTTACTCGGCCACATCCCCGCCCTCGATCCGAGAGGATGTGGCCTAGGAGGAGTGGTAGACCAAGTGTTTGTCAAAATGCCCCATCCGAATGGGGAATTGGGAGTCCAGAGTGTGACGCCACCCGGTGTTAGTGTTGTGGGCTCCCTTGATTGAAACCTAGTTACATTGCCTAGAACTCTCCATAGTTGTATCAAACATGAGAGCTAGAGAGGACATCCATCTCCTTGTTTCCTTTAATTGTTTACCTTTATTTTACTATTGCTTATGTCTTGCTCCATGATCCTTTTGCTTTCAAGTGATTCTTGTAACTCTTGTTTCTTAACACCCTAAATGCCTACACTTAATTCGATTCCAATTTGTCATCCTTGAGAACACGACACTCGGGGAACTTCTTCTTCATTTTACTCTCTTAAACCATCACTCTACCACCACTAAAACAACAACATCACAGATCAGCTAGCAAATCCTGACTATGTGGCTTTCTTGGCAGAACTTCAAGGAATGATCGATCAAAACTCACCGAGTGGCAGTTCACCGGCCTTTCAGCCCTTCTGGGAAGAGGTGTGCATCGTCACATTGCCTGACACTCACCCCTCTTCCCCAAAAGTTGTGGATCCAGTAATAAGACCTTGCAAGTGTGTGCGCCTTACTCTTAAGAAAGGATGAAGGGCGTAATCTGATGTAGCCTTCCGCTTTGTATAATATGAACAAACTGATCTTTGCCTTATATTCGTTTGCCCTATTTTCTTATTCCACTTTTATTCTTAAGGCCTGAAAGGCCAGCGTTTGGCAGCCTTCGCAAGGTAGCACCACCAGTCAACTCTTGACTAAAACGCCAAAACTATTTTTTCCTTGACCTGAGAAGGCCAGTAATTGGCCAGCTTTGCAAGGAAGGCCGACTGGTCAGCTCTTGACAATAACTCCAACAACATCCTTTTCTTCTAAGGCCTAAAAAGTCTAGTTGTCGACCGACTTTGCAAGGAAGCGCGACTGGTCAACTCCTGATTGAAACACCAAATCCCCTTTTTCCTTAACCTGAAAAGGCTAGTAGTTGGCTTGCATTGCGAGGAAGGGCGACTGGTCAGCTCCTGGCAACAACTCCAACACCATTCTTTTTCTTTTAAGGCCTGAAAAGGACAATTATCGACCGACTTCGCAAGGAAGCGCGACTAGTCTGCTCCTGACTGAAACACCAAACTCCCTTTCTCCTTGACCTGAAAAGGCTGTAATCGGCGAGCTTCATGAGGAAGGGTGACTGGTTAGCTCCTTACAATAATTCCAACACCATCCTTTTCTTCTAAGTCCTAAAAAGGCTAGTTGTTGACCGACTTCGCAAGGAAGCGCGACTAGCCAACTCCTGACTGAAACACCAAACCCCCTTTCTCCTTGACCTGAAAAGGCCAGTAATCATCTACGTTTTTACACAAATTTTTTGCACCTAACGGAGAAGTAGCCCACTTGAAGGTGCTTCACTTTGGCCCGCTTATCTTGATATCACTTGACTGCTTGCTGGTACTCGGTCATTCAAGCGTACGCGGCAGCCCGCCTTTCTTCCAAAAAGTTCTTTTCAATCCGCTAACTTTCTTTGTTGCATTTGTCGTTATATAACATGATTCGACGACTGGGCACCTGGACCTCAGTTGGGACCATTGCCTTGAAACCAAAAGCTAAAGCAAACGGTGCCTTGGTAGTTGACCGACGAGGAGTTGTCCGGTAGGTCCAAAGTACATTTTTTAACTGCTCGTCCCAAGTACCACCCAGATCTTCCAACCTTTTCCTCAATCTGTCCATCAAAGTTCGATTCAAGTTCTCAATCTGCCCATTCGACAAAAGATAAGCAACAAAAGCTTTAATATGCCGAATACCGTGCTGCACACAAAAGGCTAGAAATGACCGATTATCAAATTGCCAGCCTTTGTTAGTGACCAACTGTCCGAATCGACAGATAATATTTCTCCAAATAAACCGGTGACACTGTTACTCGGTGGTGGTTGCTAATGGCTCAGCTTCCGCCCATTTAGTGAAGTAATCTACCGCGATAATGCAAAATCTATGCCGTCCGGGTGCTTGCGGCAACGGTCCGAGCAGATCCACTCCTCACTTAGCGAAGGGGATAAAAGTCGTAACTGGCATATAAAATGAGGCTGGTCGAGTATCCTTTTACTCAAAAGCTTGATAGGTCGGGCATTTCTTGACCTCTTCTATGCAATCTTTCACCATAGTTGGCCAGTAATATCATTGGATGACCAGCTTATGAGCAAGAATGTTGGCGCTTTGATGGGTAGCTCAAATTTCTCTATGAACTTCCTCTATCACAATCTTTGCTTCATTGGGAGCAGACAACGAAGTAGGGGACCGTCGAACGATAGCTTGTATTGCCAACCATCCACTACTTTGTAAAGCGGAGCTCTTCTCTGTATTCGGTCAACCTTAGCCTTATCATCAGGTAGTTTGCATTTTTCCTTGTATATCATGATTTCAGCTATCCAAAACCATTTAGGCTGCACGACCGGATCAGGATACGGAGAAGGCATCTCAGTGATGGGGCAGACAAACAAGCTCTTAGTGTTTGGCCTCTCTACAATCACAGTCCGGCAAACTTGCGATAAGTGGTTGAGCAATTCGCTAATTGCCAATTTTGATAGGATGTTGGCCTCCACATTCTTAGCCCTCGGGACATGAATTACTTCATACGGGGTCAACTTTCCTAGAAGTCCCTTAGCTACATCCTTATACATCTTCAATCTTTTTTCTGGAGTCTTGCATTCATTAGTCAACTGGCTGACCACCAATTGAGAGTCAGTCTTGATCCTTACTCGTATAGCTTTTAAGGCTTGAACCAAGCGTAGGCCGCCAATGATTGCTTTGTACTCGGCCTCATTATTTGAGGTGTGAAATTGATATTGTAGGGCATAGTAAAGGTGGAAGCCTTCCGGAGTATTGATCGTTATTACTCTGCCACAGTGACGTGTACTAGCAGCACCATCTGTTTGAATTGCCCACCATTCAGCCTCATCAGGCTCTTCAGCCTGTGTTGAGCTTTCCACTATGAAGTCTGCCAATGTCTGGGCTTTAATTGAGGGTCTAGGAAGGTACTCAAGCCCATATTGAGTGAGCTCGACTGCCCACTTGATCAATCTGCCGGACGAGTTCGGACTCCGCAAGATGCAAGCTAGTGGCCAGTTAGTCAAAACTCTAACATGATATGCTTGGAAGTAGCACACCAACTTTTGAACAGCCACGATCAATGCGAAAACCACTTTCTCTAATGGCGTGTATTTGATTTCTGCACCTTTAAGCGTTCATTGATCCATAGGCAACCCCAGCTTCAACGATCAACGATCATCGAAGTACACCCCTCGGGATCAATTGTGTTACTAGTGAAGCCAGCCAGCGGGGTTTTGACAGGGCGCAGTCGCTCCATAGGCAACTCCAGCTTCTTGTACGTGGCTAGATACATTACGTTTACACTGATGCCCGTATCGACCAGTACCCTTCGAACGTGATGACCACTATCCCTTGCACATCCATCACAATGACCAAGGCATCACGGTGCGGGGTTAGACCTTGCGGCCAGTCCTCATTAGTGAACGTGATGGGTTCTCGACACGGCCTCTTCCGTTCATATTCTTGAGTAGCGACTGTCCCATTGTATAATTGTCTAGCTCATGCCTTTCGAGCGCTTACTGTATCTCCCACCTCAAGGCCTCATATGATCATGTTAATGACGAGCTTGACCTTCCAATTTTTATTACTTTATCCTTCTATCATGGGTTTCTTACCCTTGTCCACCGCTCTCTTAGTCGGTTGGGGAGCATTATCTCGCCGCCATGGCGGAGCGGAGCGACGCCACTGGTTGGCCGGTCGCCTAGGCTAGATTAACTTTCCAAGCTCAGCTTTTAATACCTCATAGTCTTCTGTTGAGTGTGAGTTATTCCGATGATATCGACAGTATAGGGCATCCTCATCTAGTACATGCGGATTATCTCTAGGACAAACAGGTGGTGGAGGTGGTAGCTGTTTTCGTACTTCTTGGACGGGTTGAATAGGCAGCTGATAATCCCTCGGTCCCAACCTGTCATGCACCCGCCTGGAGTTTATTCGCCCTGTAACGACTCCTTCTGCACAACCGCTTTTAGAGTCATTTGGTCGGGGTAACTTGAAAGCACCACCAACTTGCTTTCTCTTTTGCTTGACTGCTTCCTTAGTATCTGCTAGCTGATTGGCTCTCTGAATGGCTTAAGCGTATGTCTGCGGGTTTTCATCACACATTTTTCCATATTGCCCGTCTGGGTGCAAGGATTTAGTGGATAAAGCCAATGTTGTCTGGTCATCCCATCCTCCTTTGACCACTTGGACTTTTTTCTGCCATCTAGTAAGGAAGCTTCACAAACTTTCCCCACTTATCTTGTCGTACCTAGGTTAAGTCGGAGAACTTCTTTTATGCCCTATACTGCCTGCATAATGCGTCAAGAAAGCTTCTGCCAACTATTCGAAACAACTAATCGATTGAGCAGGCAATCTAACAAATTACCTCTGCGCCTGAACGGTCAGTGTAGGTACAAACGCCCGACAGACCAACTGGTTGGCAACACCGCAACACCGACTACCTGCATCTTAGCCTGGTAGCTGATTACGTGATCCTGCGAGTCCCCAGAACCATTATATGTAGGATGCTCAGGCAACTTGAAATCGGGGGGTGCCCTGTAATTCCTTACTTTATCCGTAAATAGATAAGCAGTAATCGATGGTCTAAGGTCCTTGACGTTTAAGGTCCTTGACCTCCCTAGCCATGTCCACAACGCCAAGCTCGTCGGGATGGGCATGCGCTCTCCTACCACTCTCTGCGTCATGTACCAAATTTTCCAGCTCATGCCGATTAATCAACCGTCTACGCAAGTTGTCCTGCCTAAGTCCCACTCCAGAGTGCTCTATGACCCCCCCACTGGTCAGTTGGGTGGGCGACTTCCAGCTCGACCGCTCACCCGGTCTCTAACGGATTGAGCGGGAGCTACAGGACCCAAGTGCGACTGTGCTTGTGGCCGATTCGGGGCTCGGTTGACTGCGTGACCATCTGAATGATCGGAGTGATTAGTGTGCTGCGAAGCTGCCTGCCTATTTCGCTCCATGGGGAGGGGGCATCAACTACTCAGGCAATGGGGGCAGCACACCCGCTCTTCCACAAGTCACAATTACCTCAGCAATACCCGGTGCAGGAGCTGCCATAATCATTACTTTATTACTGAATATATTCTTCGTTATTTATTTATATTACGAGTCAATCCTCGAAAATTAATTTAACTCAGACATTTTTTTTTTTGAGAAACGAGTGATTGTGTAATCAGAATAATACACAAGCATCATTGCTCTAACCAAATAGGTTGTTCGATAATGCTCAGTCGTTGTTAGAACCAATTGTTGGTGCACCAACATTTAGTCCAGCTAATCTCAGTGTTAATTGTAAGAAATTTTTTTTTATCTTAATAGCGTACCTAACTATTTTATTTATATAAAATGCAATTTTTAATTTTCTTCCCTCGGGTATAAATAATTGCGGTGGCCGGTAGTGAAGCATTGTACAGTGGATTTATAGTTTGCTCTCCAATAACACCTATTAATATGCCTAGGAATGGTAATACAAATCAAATTAATCAGTACATGTGCGGCATGAATACTACAGAAAGACGAACATATTTAAGTTATGACTCTTTGTGTAAGGTAGATTCAGACGGTGAAAATCTATCAAAAGTACACACTCCTGAATTTCTAAATAGTTTGAGATTATCTGGACTCCCTAATCATTCATTGACATTAAAGATTGGTGCATTTGTTATGTTATTGCAGAACATAGACAACCTCTTCATCTTTGCAATGGTACGCGTCTCATCGTCATAAGATTGACAAATCACATTGTCAAGGCAAGAAAAATTAATGAGACACATGAAGGAACCAAAGTTCTTATCCCCCGAATGTCTTTCACTCTTTCTGATATGAGATTGCTCTTCAAATTTCAGCGTAAACATTTTCCATTGATGCTTGCATATGCCATGACTATCAACAAAAATCAGGGTCAAACACTAACTCATGTTGGGCAAATCGGTGTTTAATCACGGTCAATTGTACGTGAATTTTTCTCGAGTCACTCATCCTGATGGCCTGAAGGTGTTAGCGCTAAACGAGAATGGACAAGAGTTTTTTAGTACTACCAATATCGTCTACAAAGAGGTTTTCAATAATGTGTAATTCAAACTGGTGATATTATGTTTTTTTTTTCAAAGAGCAAATTTGCCCAAGTTATACAAATTCTAAACACTGATATATAAAATCCCCAAAGTTTCAAAATCGGATGCTTACATCTACACATTAGCTATTAATTCAACAATTATTTGGTTAAATTCATGCAATGATAACATTTCAAAACATAATCGATCTAAACCATCATTTCAGTTGCACTATATAATATTTGACGTTATAATTTATATAATTATATATCGAACCAAATATTCTTAAAATATTATAACAAATCCATTCCGTGCATCGCACAGGTGCGAACACTAGTAGTAGTAGTAGTAGTAGTAGTAGTAGTAGTAGTAGTAGTAGTAGTAGTAATAATAATAATAATAATAATAATAATAATAATAATAATAATAATAATAATAATAATAATAATAATAATAAAATTAATTTTTATTTTTTTTAATTTCTATATGAATTTTTTTAATTTTTTTTAATTTATTGGTATATATAATATATAAAATTTGATTACTTTCAAAAAAATATATAAAATTTGATTATGAATTTGTTTATTTCGTCATTTAAATTCATTTTTTGTTTAAATTCAAAATTTAAAATTATTAATTATAAATAAGTGAATAAAATAATAGATGATGAGTAGAAGATGTGCCCACAAAAAAGGAGAAGAAAAAAAGAATGATTGGAGAGAAAATAAGAAAGGAAATTATATCGTAATGTCGAGGAAATGGGCCCACAAAATAGGAAGAGAAGGAGAGAAATATTAGTGATGGCCTAAGAGAGATTCAGGAAGCTGAAACCAATATGCTATTTGTCCAATTTTCCCCAATACTAAATATTGCCCATAGAATTTATAAGATAACTTGATATTGGGCATAAGTTTGTCTATAGAGCAGTAACTTTAAATAAACCCAATCACTAACCTATAGTTCTCTCTCTGTCACTCTCTTATAACATAATGTTTCATTATACTCCAAGCCTACGTTGAAAATGATAGGGGTTGAAGTAATCTAAAAACATAATAAATTTCAATGATGGTTATATCCTTAGTTTTTGTCCATTTTTAAACTGCTTAATGTTGTGTTCTTAATGTTGTACAGTATATTTTTATAGAAAAAAAATGTCTAATATATTTTGTTACTATTGACTAAAAAAACGGTTAAAGTATAATAAATCAATTTTCGTTCACTCATTTTCCTTCCCTATTTCCTCTTATTCTTGCGCTTATCTTATTTACCCAGATTTGCAATCCATGATCACAAGAATCTTCCACTCATTTTCCTCCGCAGATTTCTCTCATCATTCATCCGCTCATCTATATATATGAGGATTTGCAATCAGCGTAATCTTCTTCCTTACCTTCTCAACAACTGGAAGAAGAGCTGCAATCAAAGACATTCAATGGGTATGAACATGAATTGCGCCTCAATATTTAAGCCAATGTAAATTCATTAATATTTTTGTAAATTTTATATAATTAGATGTTAGTTGGTCGATTTGGGGGTGGCTCCGATTCTCAGCTTGTACTAAAAAACGATAGGAAAAAGCGCAAAGGGGTAGATGATATGGGAGGTCCAACGACGAGAATTTTGAAATCCTTGTTCACTCCCCACCCCCAAATTAAATTGACTTCGGAGAGTGAAATCAAAGCAGTGAGAAGATCTTGAATTTAAATGTTCGTGTTATATATGGAGTAATAAATAAATAAACAATAATTCTATATAAATTAAAAGTGAAAAGCATTCACAGGAATTAAACCTAATTTTATTTAATTGGAATATATTTTAATGTTCATGTACGCAACACAACAATTTGTCATTTTCATTTTTTTGTTTACATTTTCTAATTTCAGTTTATACGAAGGATCAAAAAGAGGACTTTCATTACCCTTTTCTCTTAATTGCCATGATTATGTCTATAATTAAGAATTTCTTGATATATTTCAATTTATTTTATTTATTTTTGGAATGTTGCTTGATGTTAGGAGATGTGCAGCTATTTAAACACTTCATTGTACACTGAAGGCACCATATAATAATTCCTTCCTTTTATTTGTTTCTTTCTCTAAAACTTTAGTATGTTATTCCACCTCTGTTATCTCTTTTCCACCACCTTCAATTCAGGTTCTTACTTCTCTTTCTTTATTCCCGTTGTTGTGTGTTAATATATTTGAACCCCAGACATCTCAGGGGGCCTCACAGGAGAGATACCGGAGGACAATCTCAGTCCATGATCGTTTGGGAACCCTAAATCTACAACCCCTGCCCCATGGCCTGGACATGGGAAAACCATGGAGAGCCAGCTACGAAGGGTCAGGCTCAACCCTCTATGACGAGCCCAAACCGCCCGAGCAACCAACCCCTATGCAGGGGGATTACCAACGATAGAGCCACATAGAGAGGAAGCCTTAGAGGACACGACAGAAAGTTGCAGGGAAACCCCAAATCAGAAACAGGGACGTCCCGAGATCGAGAAATAGCCGAGCTTGCCAGGAAGCTGAGGGATTTCCAAGAAAGGATTGAAGGGGGAAAGACCGGCCAACCGTCCGATCCCTATTATCTACCAACCCATTCACCTTAGAGATACAAGAATATCGGGCACCTAAGAACTTTGAAGGCCCATCGATGCCCACATACGATGGAACGACAAACTTCAATGATCACCTAATCAGTTTTCAAGCAAAGATGATGGTAATATGAGCACACTACCTGTTGGTTCAAACATGTCAAATTGAGACAATAAAGGGTTAAAAACAAGTAAATGACTTATTTGATCGAAAATAACATGTTTGAGGGTTTAATTGTACTTTTTAAAAGTTTTGGTGTCTAATTGACTTTTGGTGTAAAGTTTAGGGGTCTATTTGACCATTTTCCCAACAAAATTGTTAATATAGAGTTTAAAATTGTGAATATTGAGTAATGTAATTTTGTATATTGAGATCTAAAATTGTGAACATAAAGTTCTAAAATTGTGAATATGGACCCGGGTCCACTTTACAAGGTGAACCCGGGTCCATGACATAACAACATGTTAATTCTAGGTAGAACTTAAAATGATGGCAAAACACACCTCGTAGATTTTAAAGTAGCTACATTCACTTTATTGATACTACTATTTATCTGACTGGAACTATCCGACATTCCAATCTCATTTGTAATCTAATAAGTTCACAACGTCTAGACCTGTGCATAACCCGACCAACCCGCCAAACTCGCCCGACCCGCTGACCGAAAAAATGAAACCTGATCCGACCGAACCCAAAGTCCTCAAACCGACCCGTTCAGCAAGGAAACACCGGGTTGCTTGGTTCGGGTAGGGTGGGTATATTTTGAACCCGAACCGTCCGAATAACCGATATAGGTTAGGGTTAGGTTATATGCATATATAAACGATGTCGCATAGGCTATGTATATAAGTGATGATTAGGGTTTCTGCCCTCATTTCACCTGTTGAGCAGCGCAGTCACGACTCTCGACTCCTTCTTCTCTCATCTCTCTCTGAGTCTCTGCCTCTCTGGTGAGTGAGTTCTTCTTTAGTTCTTCTCCGATTCTCAGAATCTCAGTTCTCACACTCACATGATCACATCTCACTTCTCAGTTCTCACGTTCTCACAATCTCACGTTCTCTGTTCTCTCCGGTTGGACGGTGCGCCGGTGCCGTTGGAGACTTGGAGTGGTGGAAGCCATATCTCATAGCCAGGGACTCACAG
>CM008335.1:11015329-11033988 GCA_002525835.2 Ipomoea batatas | reverse complement strand
CTAGTGCAGTGAAAAAATAAATCTATGGATGAGATTAATTCAGAATTAAAAGCGTGTGTGCATTTGAAGCATTATGATGTGTGCATATTAAGCATGTGTTGTGTGCAACATAGGAACATGCTTAATATGACATAACAAAATGCTCCATATACACACACACACACATGTTTTTAATTCACCAATTAATATCATCAATAGATATGTTTTTTAATGCACCAAATTTGTTCTCATGAACTCATGTGAAGGTTGGTTCTCATAGGAACATCACCCTCTCTCTTATAATACACACACATTTCTGATTTTACATCTTTCTTTATTAGTGATAATTTTTATTATTCTTATTTTTATTTTACAATTTTTTTTATTTATTGAGTATTTATTCAATAACGCAACATGCGATATTTAATTAGTATGTAAATAGATTTTATTTACCTATAAAAGTATGGATGAGTTGGTGTTGATCATTGCTAGCTTAATTAGAAGTACTAAGGTCTAGAGGCAACCCCAATTGAATTGGTCGGACAGTTGTCTTGATAACAATGAGATTTCAAGTTTAAGTCTATATATACAAGCTGTCTATTCGCATTCTCGATTAATTTGAGTCGGTCATTGCAACCTAAGCGGCTAAATTGATTTACTTTCTTGTAATTCTTTGTTGGTTAGAGTGGGTTTCACTTAAAGTGTGTGCATCTCCAACTCCAGATTGTAAATTAACTTGTAAAAAAAACTACTCGATATATGTGATTCAATTAATTAAGTCGTCAAGAAAAAATCTTAGCCATGTCAATAAATAAACTTCAGTTTTGTTTTTGTTTTTGTTTTTGTTTTTGTTTTTGTTTTTTTGTTTTTTTTTGTTTTTGTTTTTTTGATTTTTTTCTTTTTCTTTTTTTGTTTCTTTTTAAAAGGAAAAATTAAAGTAGTCGACGCATGCATGTCGGAATGTATTGTTTGGATATGCAATAATTCCACATGCCGGCCGCTAATAAGTATTTTATTCCAACATACAATAATTATCCACTCAAACCATACTCTTTAATTAAATCTATAAGACGGCTTAGTAATCATTTCATGGCCCTTCCATATCTTAATTAAGATTATATATTATTAGTATTATTGTTGTTGTTGTAAAATTAGGAATTTTTTACTTTGACATTTTTGAATTTTATAATTGATAAAATCATACTTTCTCTTCTCCTTTATATCATTGCTGACAAATTTATAATGCATGCAACATCATTAAACATATATGATATTATTACTTATGAGTTATGAGATTGTAATTATTATTATTATTTTTTATAAAATTGCAAATAAAGAAAAGTCTAAGGCAACCATTGACAACTTGTGTCTCTTATTCTGGGTATAATCCAAAAAAGACTAGTGTTGATCGACACGGAGACTAATTCTAATAATGTTTGGTAAGATTTTAAAGGATAGCAAAGAACTCTCGCATGAATTTTACCAGTGTCTCTATTCTGGGTACAACCCAAATAGACCAGTGCTAATTAACACCGAGACTAATTATCGTATCGTGATAAGACTTTAAGTGTGGCAAAACACTCTTTTATACGTTTTAAAATAACTTTATTCTTATACTAAAAGTTCAAATTAAGTTGTAAAAGACGTGCCATTTCATTCACATCTTATAGGTAATAAGGTAATAACAGAACACCTAAAATTAACATAATTGGATGGCTTAGTAAAATGATGGAAGTGTTGTGACGTTAGCTCTCTTTACAATGATGCAAATGACAGAAATACAATGGTTGGACCAACCAAGCCAAAGGCTGGTGCTTGGCAATCTCAAAGTGCCAAATTGCTTATCCACTCATTTATCACTCAGATCAATATTTTACTAAAACTAAATTTTCGACCAAATGACTGAATTGCCCTTGAGAAAATGACATTAGATGTCCAATTGCAAAGGAAGGACCATAGGTGGCTAGAAACAAAAAAGTAAGAGGACTAAAAGTGGTTGCTTTAAAAGTTGAGGACTAAAAGTGGCGGTGCCATCAAAGTCGGATGACTAAAAGTGGTTAATTTAAAAGTTGAGGATTAAAAGTGACGATGCCATCAAAGTCGGAGGACCTCCACTAGTATTTACTCTATAAGGAGTGTTTATCACTTTTGATTAAACTTTTAGAATGAAGTTTGAACCATTGAATTAAATTCCACGGAATTATGATTTCAACGTTAAGCTATCACTTTTTGTGATCCACAACCCAATTCTGATTTAATTTGTGATATGAAAAGATGACAGAAACATGAATGGAGGGAGGGGCCTATCTACATGAGGAAACATTGCCAAAAAAGATGTGTTTCCTTGTCTACACAACTAACAGCTAGCCTTGGTCAAATCTTGGGAACTTGTGTGCAAGTGCAAGTGGAACCAAGATACAAGTCTATCAGCATTATTAGTTTACTTGCATTTTACAGTTTGTCCTAACTTGCTGGCTGCTATATGGAAACATCAACTTTCCAACTTCATTCTACCATCACAAGTAATCAGATCACACTACATACGTTAATTTGGTCAACCTGACATTTGTTTAATCTAACTCAGTATCTACTACTTGTTGTTGGGTAAATGCAAAGAAAAAGTAGTCTTTACCCTCTCTGTCACTTATTTTACTTTTGTTAATCTTTATTAGTCACAAATTACATGTGTAGTTGTGATTAATTTTCTCTTAATTATATTAGGTTGACTACAACCTTGTAATTATATCCAATTAAAATCTTAATTATGTGGCAAGTTAATAATATTTTAAACAAAAAAAGAGAGTTATTTCCACATTTGGTCCCTGACTATTAAAATTTTCAAATTTGGTCCCATGAATTTTAAACTCCTACCATATTTGGTTCTTCTGATCAAGACTCCGGTCGCCAGTGACTATCTTTCCGGTGAATGAATTAAGTTAAGGCTAAAATTGTCATTTTAGATTTTATTTATTAAAAAAAACACAACCTTCTGCAACCATCTTCCCCCAAATCCAACCTTCTGCCGACTTTTCTCCAACCCATTTGCCAGTTCTTTGATCTGTTGGTCGGACAAAGTGTCGGACAAAGTGGTGGTTGTCGCGAATGAAACAATACGACGGAGTTTCCCAGTTGGTTGTCGAGCCAGTGGAATGATTCGTGGCGGCGGCGTTTCTTCGCTCCGGTATCTCCACCGGATTGAAAGGGTCAATCGGCAGGGGAAGGCTTTACGGTGACCTCCATGAAATAGGTGTAGATTTGGAAGGCGGAGACGCTGTTGAAAAAGTAGCACTCTGGCGTTTGGCAGCGAGGGAATGTTCTGGACGACCCAAGCAAATCGTGGCTGCCGCCGCCAAACGACTCGCTCACTACCCCCGCCAACCGACCTGCCCACCACCGTCGCTAGTCTGTTGGAGGATACAATACAACCGAAACTACCAGAGAAGAATAGATAATTTGAGGGGTACATGCGTCTTTTATATTGTGTTTAGTTGTAACCGTCCACTTCATCTTCCTTGTATATATTCTCCATTGTTTAGTTCTGTACAACCAACTCTTCACTCTGTAATCTTCAATCAATACAACAACATTTACTCTTCCCTTTTCCTCTTGCTATACTGCTGTGCACAATTCTAATATGGTATCAGAGCTCGCCGGTGAGGGAGCTATGTCGCTTCCGGCACCGGCGAGTCACGTTGAGCTGCGTCGTGTTCATCTCCAACGGTAGATCCATAGAAGATCCTTACTCTGTAGATGAGTAACAAATCTTAAATCTGACAACGCTAGCCGCATTCACTCCTTCGCTTCTTTCAATTTGTGGAGGAGTTTCAATGTAGCCGCGAAGATCCTGAAGAGGCGCGCTGGACCTGGCGCCGCTGTAGGCAGTGGCGGTGGTTTCAAAGCCTCGAAGCAGGAATCCTCGTGCAATTTGAGCAGAGTGCTCATTAATCATCGGTTTAAAGCCTCCAATTGTACTTCATGGAGCAGGTCCATGAAGAATTCGAGCAAAAGGTTCGTCAATCTTTTTTTTACAGTTTTTAATCGGAGATCCGTGAAGGTGTCGAGCAGAGTGCTCGTTGATGTTGTGTTTGCGGTCTTCGATCACATTTCACGGAGCAGATTCGTGAAGCTTTTGAGCAAAGTGCTTATCATCCGTCATTTTTTTGCAATTTTTAAACGGAGCAGATCCGTGAAATTTTCGAGTAGAGTGCTCGTTGATGTTGTAGTGTTTGCAGTTTTTAGTCGAAGTTCCCGGAGTATATCCGCGGAAAGCTCGAGCGTAGAGCTCGTCCTAGCTATATCATCGCGACAGCGGCGAACGAGGAATAAGAAGCAGTCGATAACTTCGATTCCTAAATTGCCTATCAATACTGGTATGGCTATCATCATGTATACAAGTGGCAGTACAGGATTGCCTAAGAGTGTTATGATAATTCATGGCAACATTGTAGCTACATCGGCTGCAGTTATGATTGTGATTCCAAACCTTGGAACCAATGATGTCTATGTGGCATACTTGCCTCTAGCTCATGTTTTTGAATTTGATACTGAGATTTTGGTGATGGCTGGTGGTGCTTCAATTGGCTATAGTTCAGCATTGTCGTTAATAGACACATCCAATAAAGTCAAAAGTATTGTTGAGACAAACAATAAGCAGAGTATTGTTGAGTTGGATTTTGAACTAAGATTAGTTTCCTTCTATCTCTTCTTTTGTCTGAAGTTTGAATTGGTTTTTGATGGGCATTTATATTTGTCTGAGGATGATAAGAGAGGGGCTGTTGCCGTAGTGGCTAGTATGGAGATTGATATTGAGGAAATATTGGGGTGTAAAGCTTTGGTCATTGTGGAGGATACCAATGTGGTGCTTGCAGTGTTGAATGATGTCATGGAAGATAGATATAATGTGTTGATAACATTGGTGAATCAATTTGCTGCAAATCAGCAGAAAGTCTGGAGATGGCCTACTGTCAATTACAAGATTCCTTTAAGATAGCCTACTAGGCTGAAAAGCATGTCAAAAGAAGTGGAAGATAGTGAAATGCAAGAGAAGTTGGCTGCAAAATGCAGGCTATTGGAAGAATGGCTATTATTTTTTCTTTTCAATTGTCTTTTGAGTGTTGGATACCTGAAGTTGCATTTGCACCCTTTGAAAATATGGAATATGGAGAAGCTTATAGGAAACCTGATACAGAGAGTTATAATTGAATGATCCAAGCATATACAAGGGCCGAGTCTTATGATAGGGTGCAAGATGTTGCTGAGCCACTGGGCGTGCTAATGCTGATAGCTCCCCTTAATGCTAAGCTGGGCATACAAAGACTTGCATGCTCAGCTTACGGGGGGGTGTTGGAGGATACAATACAACCGAAACTACCAGAGAAGAGTAGATAATTTGAGGGGTACATGCGTATTTTATATTGTCTTTAGTTGTAACCGTCCACTTCATCTTCCTTGTATATATTCTCCATTGTTTAGTTCTGTACAACCAACTCTTCACTCTGTAATCTTCAATCAATACAACAACATTTACTCTTCCATTTTCCTCTTGCTATACTGCTGTGCACAATTCAAATAGACCTGTTCCATTCTTTCCTTCATAGCCTCACGCCCCCATTTTTTATTTCTTTATTATTATTATTATTATTACATTCATTCTATTCTTCTCTCTCTGTGCTTCAAAACTTTAAAAACCGTCTGCATGCCTGCAACAACACACTGATTTTCGATCAAGAAAACCCAAACTCTGTCGTCTGTGATCCTATGGCGTCGGAAAAGGAGAGGGAAACCCATTTTTACATGGCCAACCTTTTCGAACAAACCGAACGTTATGGCCGGGTTTCTCCGGCGGTGGTGTGCGCGTCGTCTGGCGGCGGCGATTTGGTTGGAAGCGGTGGAAGGTTCAATGGTTCACAATGTGTTTTGGGGAGGAGATGGTTTGGGGGATTTTTTTTTTTTTTTAAAAATTATGGAATGAAAATTTTGTCCCTAACTTAATTCATTCATCGAAAAGATAGTCATCGGTGGAGTTTTGATAGAAGGACGAAATGTGGTAGGAATTTAAAAGTCGTGAGATTAAATCTGAAAATTTTTAATATTCAGGAACCAAATGTAAAAATGGTCACATAGTTGTGGAACCACAAGTTAAAATAACTCAAAACAAAAAAAAAAAAAGAAAAAAGAAAAAAGAAAACCAACTTGATAAGTCAGTGTTGAAAGATTTCAATCGGACAATTCAATTGCAAGTCAGTGTGCCGTCTTATGTCATTTTTTATTTCATTTGTTTAAAATTTCGAAATTTTTATACTTTTTTAACAATTCAGTTAATTATTATATTTAAAAGTAAATTGAAATTGTATGGATAAAAAAAATAAGGCTAAAGTCGCGCACCATGAACCATTCACGATTATTCATCCCGCATCATGGACTTCAATAAGTGATTATTCGAGCTATAAACTAAATTTTTTTTTCCGCCTAACATTTTTTACAGGTTACCAACAAGTTACCGGTAATAAATGCTTATATGGACTTGGTTAGTTTAGACATTTCTTTACACACACCACCACATCACATACACATATTTGTTTCCTAAAGATATTCGTCAATTGCCTAAACACAATGGACCACAGAAAACCTTTTTCTAATTTCATAATTTGTTGAAGTAATCAGAAATATAATTCACTTCATGAGTTTAGTTAGTGAGATAATATTCAAGGACGAAACAGGCTAAAAAAAATTCAAGTTGTGTATTGGAAGACTAAAAAAAATATGACTTCTTATAGTATTCTCCTTTCCCTTTCTTATCTTTGAACTGGATAATTATTAATATTGCACCCAATTCCAACCAGGATCTAATGACACAAAGAAGGTGCTAATGTATTGTGTTGCAATACAGATCATCACCAGAAAAGACACCATTAGCAAGAGGTTGACAAGGATCGTGGCATGGCATAGTGCGCACAAAATCAAAAGGTTTGGCCCCTCTTGATTGAAGTTTATTCCTTACAAAATGACGGCATTCTTGCAGGTCAAGCTGTACATTGCTGCAAAACATCAAGCATAACCATCTATTTCCTTTCAAAAACCATTAACTAATAACATCTATAAATATACTCACCTATAATCTGCACGCCTAATTGTCAGAGGTAAGATAGAGTTAAACTTCCTCATAATTGCTAGCCATTCTTCATCATACTAGAGTTCATATGGTCCTGGCTCTGACTCAACTTCAATAACCTAAGACATTCAAGATAACTCATAAGTGAAGATGCTAGCTTTCAGAAATCCTCTGGAGAAAATCTAAATGAACAACAACTGTGGAAGGAAGTACTTGCAAAAATTTCCGACCAGGGAGGCATTTATCAAGAGCAAGAAATTTGGTGACGGAGCTACCCTCACCATGTTGAACCAAAGCAGCAAATTTGCAGTGTAGATGAGCAGAAAACCAGTAGGATGGCCTCAACTTCTCCAAAAATTCTGCGGCAGGTTTACTTCCCAGAGTTCCTTCTTGAATCTAAAATCATATATTTTGAGATATTCAATCTCTGTGGGACATAACTAGACAGATGCTTTAGAATTTAACATGCAGGCAATCCGATGTCCGGCCGACGTCCACACAAAGTAAAATGCGTCCAGCTCCTCAAACTGCTTCGCGACTTCGGCGTCATCCCACCATTCTTGCCGGTGCTAAGTTTTGAAGGTTGGGGGCCTTCCATGTTTTTCAGTTGCCAGTGTTCATATGGGTCACCGACTCACCGGCGGCCACGCTTGGAGGATGTTTTACATAAAAAACAGATGCGACAATTTGGCCAAAAGTTAACACGTCGATTGACTCTTAGTTTAATTTTTTTAATTTAATTAAGCTTACATGCCTTTTTTTTTTTTTTTAATTTAATTAAGCTTACATGGACTCCACCTCATTTAATTAAAGCCATGTCACTAACAAATAAGGCCAAATCAGCAGGAAACTGACGCCATGTCATAATGTTTACCGGAAAACCTACAAAAAATGTTAGGCGGAAAAAAAAATTTAGTTTATGACTCGAATAATCACTTATTGAAGATCATGGTGCAGGATGAATAATCGTGAATGTTTCATGGTGCGGAATGACACTTTAGCCAAAAAATAATAATAGTGAATTATTGTAAATATGCTAATATGACAATAATAAGGGATAGATTTATAGTGGGACCAGTGTTGTATATATTTGTTTTTGTTTTTAATTTAAAATTAAAACCAAGCTATGTGCCATTGATTTTGCCCCTTCAGTTGCAAATTTTACTGTGGATTGCGGTTCACAATGGATTGTGAGCTATGCATCAAAACGACGTCGTTTTAATTAATGAAAATAAATGGCTGAAACGGCTCCGTTCTGCACAACTGCAGTTCCCTTTTAACAGAACTGCAGTTCCTTTTCAACACAACTGAAGTTTCCTTTCAACACAACTGCAGTTCCTTTTCGATATAACTGCAGTTTCATTCGACATTATAAACTCAAATATGTAAAATTATTATTCAGTTTCCTTTGAACACAAGTACAGTTTCTCTTATAATACAGTGCAGTTTTCTTTCAACAGAACTACAATATCATTTCGATATAACTATAGTTTCATTGGACAATATACACCCAAAAATGTGAAACTGCTATTCAGTATCAGTTCAACACAACTGCAATTCTCTTTCAACACACTGCAGTTTCTTTACGATATAACTGTAGTACCCAAAAATGTGAAACTGTTATTTAGTATCAATTAAACACAACTGCAATTCTCTTTCAACACAACTGCAATTCCTTTTCGATATAACTGCAGTTTCATTCGATAATATAAAAACAAATGTGAGGCAGTATCTTTTGAGATGAATTGTAGTATCAATTACGGAGCTCCGTTACGACTTACGGCAGCCGGCTCTCCTACTTACTGAAACGGTGTCGTTTTTTGACCATGGTTCATAATGCATTGTGGACCATGATCCACTATATAACGACTGCCCTTCAGTTGTACCCATACATTTTGAAGAATCACAGTTTCACACCTAATAATATTCTATTGATCCTTCTTTCTTTCCTGTTTACTTTTCTTGACAAATAATGTATGCCTTCTCATTCTCCTTTTATCATCTCATGTTGGTAATTATTTTTTTTTCGAAATATTTATTGATGAATTTTTGGCTACAAGGATTTGAGATGATGAGAATAGGAGCAAATATGTGTGAGAAATGATAAATGAGATGAACTTTCAATGTCAAAATCATAAAACAAAGTCACAAACTTCATACCCATAGTTAAATTTGTAAAGATGAGAATTGTATAGTTTGTACTAATAGAACTTAATGATAAGAGAGCATGCATACGAATATATATATACAAGAGAAATGATAGGGATACTAGTGCATGAAATTATTCTCGAAAAACCCAAGAAAATGGACGAAATAGAAAATCCACAAAAAAACAAATAAACAAATAATTCCAGGAATTGAAACCTACAACAAAGGTTAGATAAACCTGGAATAAGGAGGGACGGAGAAGAACGAACTTTGGGGTAGTTGTAAGCACGAGTTGAGTTGCCTCTGTCCTTAAAACCTTATTTACCGCTTCCCAGGGTGTTGGAGCGTTGCGGCCTAGGTTTCCCAGGATAAAACATACTACGGTTCTTGCGTTTGAGCACACAAACTTGGAACCCGGCGAACGAGAACGTGGGATGGACACAGGTGGCTAGAACGAAGGAAGAGCAAAGTTTCAAGGTGAAAAGCTATGTATTTTCGTGTGTATGTTTCAGCTTATCAAAAATGCTACTGCTCCACTTGGAAATATATAAGAGATTATGGAATAATGGCACATCAATATGACAATTAATTCTTGCTATGTAACCTACGTAACAGCTCCCCACTAACCCCCATTAACAAGAGCTTTAACTTAGAACAATAACAATTGGAATTAATATAAAATTAATTCCATAAAAGCTAGAGTTAAGCTCCTGAACGGTCACCACGAAGGTGAAAGGTTAGGCCAGAACCTGTTCACTAGAGGTCACCCAAAAGTCACGCTGGAAGACCGCCTTAAAACCGTGACTCATTACATCGAGAGGTTGATTTGAGCGGTCTGGGAGTGATCAGTTCTCAGCCACGAGAGATCGACATGTGAGCCGCGAGAGATCACGTTCAGCTTGCTGCGAGACATCTGCCTAGCACGAACTTCCTTCCGCGAAACATCGAACGTTGTTCGTGTCGCGCAGGCCTAACTCGGCCGCACGAGACATCGCTGATGTCTTGAACTGCCCAGCACGATACATCAACGATGTCTCGTGATGACGTTTGTTTTTTAACAATTTTTGGAAGGGAAACAGAACTGCCTTTTGGCTCTCCCCGAAAAACACCTTCCTTTTTTGAGCCCATTTTAAAGGAACTCGAAAAAAAAATTGGAAAATATGAAAAGGTTACAGCTGAAAGCGTTTTAAAAAAAATAATAATAAAATTATTTTAAAAAGTTTCAAAAGAAACAAGAACAACAAACCAAAATCTTCCGTTTATAGAAAAAGACCTCTCCAAGGGTAAACCAGTTTTATTATTTAGATCGAGAGAAATAGGTGTAATGGAAAAAGAAAAAGATTCTAGAATAAGCAATGGTTACCCCTTATCCAGACAAGATGGCTCACCTCGTTTTTATCTCTAGGAATGGCCTTACGCCTTTTTACTTTTCTCCGTATCAACCCCTCATGCCTTTTTCTAGGGATTAGGGATTGTTTTCACTCAAAGCTCACTTAGGCTCACCTTTTGCCCCATGTCCTGCTAAGATTAGTTCAGTTTCCAGGCTTCGCAATTCTTATCTTTCTAAAACTCAAAGGAATCGCACTCCCACTTCGAGAGATCCTTGACTGAGGTGCAAACAAAATACAAGGTGAAAGCATGCAAGCACTCATAAAAAAATTTTCAATTTGGGTCGGAATGTGCAATTTGGTGCAAGGTGAAACTTCCAAAGCATTTTTAAGACATTCAATCTTTTGGCACAAGGTTAGGAGCCCTCCTAGATAGTATTGGCAATAACACACCCTCTAGGTTCCTATACCTTATCACTTAATCAATCAACTTTTTCAAGAAACATACACCCTTTCCACACTTAAGAGTAAACATCGTCCTCGATGTTTCCATAAGGAACGGAGGAAAAAGGATATATGTTTAAGGGTTCTATACACGCCCCTTTTCCACACTTAAAAGTGTGAAATGGGCTAAAACAATTCTAGATAAACAGACTACATCCGACACAACAATGTTATGCAGCTCTTCATTTGCGATTCAAGAAAATAAAGCAATTAAGTCGAGCAGGGCGTCGGATTAGGATAAAAGAAATACTTACAATTTGTATCCCCATAGAAGTTTTGCAATCTATGCTCGCCCTTCAAAACATGGTCAAAGTAAAGGTAAGGAAATAAATTAGGAATTGAGATCATACCTTTCAAGATTGGTCTTCTTTGGTGATGTTAGAGTGGTCCCTTCTTCTCCTTATTTGTGGGTTGCCTCCCATAAGCGCCACGTTTAACGTCTTTGGCTAGACGAAACGTGCAAGATAAAGCATAAACAGAAATATAGCTAAAAATATAAACAGAAATGAAAGATTGTCCACAATCATTTGTTCAGAATTATCAAGTCACAATTCATCATCATCAAATTTTTCTTTTCTTTCTTCAGTTTCTTCATTTCTTCATGCTCTCTTGATTTCCTTAATCTCTCTCGAAATCTCATCCAGTTTCTGCATTTGCTCCAAGTGCAATTGGTATTGGAAATTTTGGAGGGATCTCCAATCAGTGACTAGGGTGAACCAGCTCGGAATGTTAAAGCTAGCGGGGTCGGAAGCTTGCTCTTGGGCTTGTGGTGGAGGCATGGACGGTCCAGGTTCTCGGGGTGGAGGAGAGTACATCGAAGAGTCCACAGGCGAATACAGCTCATTTGAGGATGGGGTAAGGAATGACATTGGTGAGGGTGTGAACCCTGGGGATGTCATTGGCGTGTCAACATGATCTTCTGCCATCTCATCATCTACCCTCGTTCGCGCCAGTTGTCTTAAGTTGAGCTTTGCGACATCTTCGGGAGATATAGGAGCAATCTGTGCTCCTTGAAGCCTGTGTTCAAACCAATGAATCTTCATTTGATGGCCTAAAGAGACGCACAGTCTCGTCACAAAAGGACCTACAAAGATTGCCCTAGTCGATTATTGCTGTTGTGCAATAAGCAAATTTTTACAAATTGAGCTCATATTCACCGAGTGCCCTGTGTCCATACTCCATAGTATGAATAGTTCCGCCTTCGAGACTCGGTCATAGGTCTCCGACCTGCCTTCCCATGAGTGAGCAATAACCTTCCATAAGACCTTTAAGTCCTCTCTTACGATTTGGGAGACCCTTACCCTTGACCCAACCCATTCGACTCTTGGCCTTGAGATCATTGACCAATACTTTCTCGGAATGTCCCTATCTCCAAAGTCATACCTTAATCTTCGGCACCAGTGCTTCGACTGGTCTTCCTCATCGTAGAATCCTAGGAGAACACCTAAACGGTTAGCCGATATGTGATAATCCTGATTGAAGAGTCGAAACTTAATGGTCGGGCTGTAGAGATCTCCAGCCACTCCTTCGACACTTAAGCTTGCAATAAACTCGTGGACTAGGGGAATGAAAGTGTCCTGTCTCTAGCCCAACAAGTTGTTCCAATAAGGCTCTACGATCAACCTCTCCAGTCCATACTTGCATTCATAATCCTCCAATACTGTCAAGTCGACATATCTCCATTGCACAATAGGGAAATTCAACAGCTGTCTGTACCGTCCTAGCATGGTTGCTGTCATCAGTAAAATTTGAGTTCTGGTGGGTACTTCAATATAGCGAGTGTTAGCACTCCTCGCACTGTTTTCTTCTGTTGGGGCTTTCTCTCTTTGGTGCCTTTGAGCGATTTGTTGTGCAAGATCATGTGGCAAAGACATTCTTCCTATAACATGGGCAATCAAAGCAACACAAGGAAAAACATTTGACAATTTAAACATTGATTATGAACAATATTGCACATCTTTAAAGAAAAGATCATAAGAATTCATTGCATGCAACCATCATTTTGATATCCATCAACTATTCTATCCTATACATGCAAGAACTAGCTCATTCTATTCCATACTCATTTCATAGTCAAAAGGTCAACATATGGTCAACTTCATCTTCTTCCTCTAGACTAGCTCAAGGTTGAAAAATGGAAGCAACATGAAAGTTAAAATTTGACAGAATAACTAGTGAAATATAACAATGTAGTGCCTATAGAGTAGGAAAGTTGCAAACTTTGCGCACCATGCTCACTATATCAACAAGGATCTCATCATGACAAGAGAATACCCAAATCAAGCAATTTCAAGATCTAGTCACAAAGAGATGTTAAAACATGGAATTTCTAGTGTATAGAAGCAATGTAAGCTTAATACAAGTCTGTCAAGTCATCCCATAACAATGTATCTCAAGAAAAATGTCACACAAGAAAAACCCATGGAGATATCCTTCAAAATAGAACAAGTTCTTCATTAAAAAAGTAAATAGCAAAAGAAGAGTATGTTCTTACCTTGGAAATAACTTAAGATCCTTAAGAAAAGTTGAGAAACTTGGAAGGAAATGCTTAGAAGGTGTATATTTTCAGCTTGGGAGAGTTTTTGCTCGTGGTGGGGAAGAAATGAAGCAAGGAAAGGGTTTTAAACCACTTCACGCGAAAAGTCCGCGAAAAATCTGGTGCCCGTCCACGCACGCTACCACGCGTGGTGGTAGGCGTGGGAGCTCTCTGGTTTATTCCCACGCCTGCTCACATACATGTGAGCGGCGTGGCAGCTCTCTGGAAGTTTTCCATGCCCAGCCACACGCGTGGTGGTGGCGTGGAAGGCATGCTGTGCAAAGCTTACCTTGGTTTCCCTTCCTTCCTTTGCTAGTGATGATGTTTGTCGATTGATTGCGGGCAACTTATAACTCTCGGGTGTATGATCTGTACTTGTTAGCTTAACCGAGGTTATAGAAACATTATTGAAATAAAGCTAAAGGAAAACATACTATAGATAACAAGAAAAGCTTTAAAGAAAAGTAAGATAACATTGGGACTGCTTCCTAAGTGCGCCATGGTTTTACGTCTCCTGGCCAGACGTAATGTGGCCTATCCTTCAAGGCACACAGATTTTGGGACATTACCAAGCGTCCCGTGAACTTTAGCTTCAAGGAATGTCCCAAGGTGGGTAACATCCTTGAATTCCCACAAAGATAAAGGAAAGATAAAATTCATGGTTGGAAGAATTCTAGACTCAAACACCCTCCTTAGCTCTTCTAGGATGGTGTCTACTTCATTTTCTTTTTCCTCTCTTCTCCCCCTAAAGATTTTCTCATTTGTTTCAAACCATATCTCCTCACTCCCTTCCTCAATTTCGAGTGTGGTTAATTCTCTCCACTCATCCTTTTCCATAAGATCAAACGTGAAAGACCTATTATTTCTCACCGTCTCTTCCTTACACTCATTCTCTTCATCACTCCACTCTATCTGATTGGAATAATCACTCACACTTTCACACGAATAGAATGAAGCATCATCCTTTTCACTCACCATCTCATTCTCACCCAAGACAAATGATTCATCTTCTAGAAAGTTAAAGCAATCATACTCATATTTGATCAAAAGAGAATCCTTATAATCATTAATAAATATCTCAAAATTTTCCATGAAATCATCCTCCAGAAATTTAAAGCAATCATAATCACATGTAAGGGAAATATTAATGCGAGGGGAGTCATCCACACAAGTGTCAAGGGTGTTTTCAAAAAGAGTACAAGGATTTTCAAGAATATTAGCACAAGGAAGATTAGGAATTTTACCATATTTCGGCTCTTCTTCTTCCCATACTACTTCGACGTCCTCATCCTCACTCTCCATCTCTACTTCCTCTTGATTTTCCAATTTGAAAATTGAAACTTCTTCAAGCACCGGGGCATAACAATCTTCTACTTCTTCAAAACTCTCCCCTTCCTTAGCATTTTGCGCGTTTTCAACCTCTCGTTCAATCCTGGGATGGGCTTCCAAAGTGGTAATGTCATCTATGATGGTGGAGTTGGTCCGTGACTCATTCATTTTCATGAGCTCCTCCATCATGGATAGCATCTTCGTTTCAACTTCTTCTAATGGAAGTCCTTCCTCTCGGAGGGTAGCAAGATAGTCCTTTAATTCGCTCTTGATTTCGGCCTTTAAATTAGCCGTATCGTCCTTGGCCATCCTCGTGAATGCATCAATTTTTGCTTTTAGAATTTCAATTTCATCGGTGGCCGGTGGGATATAATCACAAGGATTTGTTTGGGTATTATATAGGAAAGAGGATGGTGTTTCAAAGGAATAGATAGTATTGCTTTCTAAATGAATTTGTGATGGAGGTGGGTAGTAAGTGTTTAGTTGGGGATTGGGTAATGAATTTGACTCGGGAGTATAGCTTGGGTCGATTGTTCTCATCATTTGTGCAAGCTTACTCTCTATACTTTGGGATATTTCTTTAGAGCTTAATGAGTCAATTTCTTGAGAATTAGGTGATTGTGAAAGGTAAGTTTCTTTTAAAAGTGGAGGTGGTGTTTCATAAAGACGTAGGTGATGATTTGGTGTATGGATTGGATAGTGATATGGAGGTGGTAAATGATATGTTGGGTGGATTGGGTAGTGGTATGGAGGTGGATAGTGGTAGATGGGTGGAGGGTAAGTATAGTTGGAATGAGGGTAATGTGAATATGGTAGGGGTTGAAGATTTGCATAGGATTGTCCTCCATGATGTGGGTAACCATGGGGATTCATTTTAGCACTTATTGGCAAGCTTCAAGTGGTTCGATAAAGAAAATTTCTTGCACAAAGCTTAGCCAACAACAAATACTTTGAAACTAAAAGTAGTTGCAAGTGAGTAGCAAGATATTCAAAGATAGTATACTCACTTTCTTAATGAAAGAACAAAATTAAAAATAAAACAAACAAAAAGAAAGAAGGCAATTCAAGAACTGTTTAAATTCTACTTCTAAGATGTCAACACAATTCAAGAACCGTTTGCCATCCTCGGCATCGGCGCCATTTTGATGCTGTGTATTGCGGTGAGGGTGAGTGGATGTGAAGGTGGTAAAACGAAGAGTCAAGACTCCCCGAGTGTCGTGTCTCTCAAGGATGGCGAATGGGAACCGAATAGGTGTGTTGGCATCTAAGAGGTTGAAGGAAAAGAGTTACGAGATTGACTAAGGGTTGGATTCATTTGTAAGAGGGGGAAAGGTAGGTAGTGGTAGTGTAAATAAATAAAAGAAAAGTAAAGTGGAGATTGAGGCTTTAGGTTTTTCTATGTGGTCTATCTTTGGATGGTTTTGTAAGCACGAGATGTGGAATAGACGAGGGAGTTCGTGGCACTTTACCAAGTGGCGTCACACTTTGGACTCCCACATCCTCATTCGGTTGGGGCATTTCATCGAACAGTTTGTCTACCACTCCTCTCGGATCTCGTCCTTGCGGACTACGAGCGGAGATGTGGGTGAGTTAGACTCGTGAGTGGCCGCTATCGCGCACACACTCACTTCCTTTGGGTTTGCTACCTAATGTGGCCACAAAAGGCACAAAACTTGAAAAACATCATCCACACAAGTTCATCATCCAACAACTAAGCAACTCACAATTCAAAGCAATAATATTAAACATCCACATAGATCTACCTTGGGGCCACCAATCCCCTTTCTAATCTACTCTACCATGCTAAAGAAACAAGAAAAATAAAGGATAACTCAAAGAAATAAGTATTGAATTAGAAATTGGAGAGAATGGTTACCACCCTTAGAAAGGGGATCTTTACAATCTTGATCTTGAAATCCCAATCTTCAATCTTGCCCTTGGATTTTAATCTAAACTATGAGAGAAAGGAATTTTCCCCCAAGAGGGGAGAAAACCCTCTAGATCTACTCTTCCTATACTATGAATTTTCTGATCTCCAAAAAAACTCCCTAGGTTTAGGGCAAAAGGGATTTATATAGGTGACAAAAAGGGAACAAATTTCCCAAAATGGCCCTTGGCCCAACCACGCTTGCTTCCACGCGTGGTGGTGGGCGTGGGAGCTCTCTGGAATTATTCCACGCCCAGCCACACACGTGTGAGGCTGCGTGGGATGATACTGCATTGCGGCTTGTTTGTCTTTTGCTCTATTTTAGCCTCAAATCCCTCTCCAACCTGTGAAATACCTCAAAACTCCTCCTAGAAATGATGTTAGAAGATTTGATCGCATCTGAGCTAAAATGCATGCAATTGTTGTAATCGGATGTCAAAACGATGCACTTTTAATCTACTTAAGACCCCTTTTAAGTGCTATTCTTGGTGCTTATCAACAGACATTTGCTAGAGCTTTGTATTCTGCTTCTGTGGAAGATCTGGCAACTGTTTGTTGTTTCTTGCAAACCCAAGACACAAGATTTGTACCAAGAAAAATAGCATAACCACTAGTGGATTTGCGATCTTGAGGACATCTAGCCTAGTCAAAATCAGAAAAAACCATGTATCTCCCTAGATGAAGAGTTCCGTATGCGTAAACCAAAGGAGAGGGTGCCTTTGACATACCTTAGAACCCGTTTGAGTTGTTCCCAATGTGAAACAGTAGAAGCATGCATTTGTTGACATAGTTAATTAACAGCAAAGTACAGAACAAGATGTGTTACTGTCAAATTGCACCAGCTAGACCCTTGTACTACGTAGGATCATCATATATGTCTGCATTAAAGGGAACAAACTTCGAAACGGAATTGGTGTAGACAAAGGTTTTCAATCAGCATTTCCATCCCATTTAAAAATATCATTCATATAACGAGATTGAGATAATAAGATTCCATCATCACATTTTACAGTCTCAATGCCAAGGAAAAAACCAAGTTCACACAGATCTCTAATTTTGAAAGTAGTAGATAGCTTAGAAATTAAGTGAGTCAGCAGATTCTTATCAGTCTACATCACAAGAATATCATCCACATATATGAAAGTGCAGTTTTTGCGTGCTGAGTTGTCATGGGTACGTGAATGTGTGTGTAAGAATAAAACGAAGAGTCTGTGACTCCCCGAGTGTCGGTCTCGAAGGAGGGATGTGGAGGTGTGTCAAATGCTAATACTTTTCAGTCAATCGAATCATGTGATGCATTATGTATGTGTAGTGAGTGTGGTGAATGGCAATTGAGAGGTGTAAATGGTCATAAGGTAGTGCAATTCGAATGTAGGTAATAAGAAATAAGATATAAAAGATAAAAGTAAGGGATTGGATCGTGTTCATCTATGTTGCATTCTAGTGTGTCTCAAGTAGTTGATAAATGATGCAATGATGTTGGCTATTCAAGAGTGTGTCTTCTTAGTCTTTTTCCACCTCTGTGTACTAGGGCTTCCTATTCTAGATATTGTTTATAGGTTGTTGCATGAATGGATTGGCCTCATGTCTTGTCCAGGGGTTTCATAAAACACATTTCTTTTATCCGTTTTCCTATATGCATAAATGTTGTAATGGTTATACTTGTATGTAATTATCAGAAATGGAGTAACTAAAGGACAATTTGCTCAAGTTTCATTAGAAGAAATGGATTCAATTCGAATTTAGATGTGATTTTATTATGGTATTGCAGTGGACAAATTTCTGCAGGATTACAGT
>CM008335.1:10920118-10946608 GCA_002525835.2 Ipomoea batatas | reverse complement strand
GGAAAATGGACTAATTTGGTGGGGTATGGGGCGAAAGGTGAGCCTATTGTGAGCTAGTGAGAAATCCCAATTCCCTAGAAAAAGGAATGAGGGGTTGTTATGGTAAAATGAGAAAAAGACTAAGTAATGGTGTAACCCCTCACTAATTCCAATAAGCTGCGATCGTACGTACCGGTCACGAACCGTAAAATTTTTAGGAGTTGGTGTTAGGACGCGATAGTCCTAGGAAATGGATTATTAGACACCATACTATTATTCTTGAATTTCCTATTTAATTAAATTAGCCCATAGCAGCGAAAATTTATTTTGATCGTAACATTGCTAAATTTCGCGTGTACCGAACCTGGCCCAATTTTAAGTTTCAGTCTGGGATAAATTTTTGGTTTCAAAAATTATTTGATTTAAATTAGTTTCTACCGAGAATTTATCTGTTTTAATCCCAAACAGTCTAGCTAAGATATTTTTCCAAGATCCCACCATAAGTGAGTGACACTTGTCACAAATTTTTACCACATAGTTATGTGGACTAGTCAACCAAGTGAGATAAAAAAATATAAAGTCATTTTTCCCCCAAATTCCCCTCATTTGGCCGAAATTCACAAGGAGAAGAGAGAGAGTGAGATCATCATCTTCCTCCATTAAAGCTCTACTTCCATAGCCAAAGTTTCTTCACAAGTCTCAAGTCTTTCGGTAAAACTTTAATTTTATTCGCTAGAAAGCTTTATTTTCCTTCCTAGACCTTGAATCTAAGCTTAGTTTATTAATATTTGTTGTTATAATGTTAACTTTTCTCCTAGGGTTTTGAGTGAAAATTGGGGAAAAGGTCCAAGACTTGCTTTCTACGGTGTTAGTAAACTTTCTCAAGGTAAGGAATCCCTTAAGTAGGTTAAGGTCACTTGAAATTGGATAATTTATTGTTTGGTTGAAATATGATGAGATCTAGGTGGAAATATTGTGTACATGATTGTATGGATAGTACATATGAAGTTGTATTTTGCATAATATATAGGTATAAATTGTTGTGTTGAGGAGATGTGGTAGTTAGTATGCCTAAATATCTAAATTAGAGATGTTAGGTGTATTATATAATATATGTATGTACGTATAAGTATAGTATATATTCATATATATATATATATATATATATATACATACGTGTGATGTATGTATATATGTAAAACTGTATATATGTGCATATATGTGTATAAATATGGGTATGTATGTATAATTAAAATAAAATGTTGTATTATGTATATATACATATTTGTGATATATATGTTAACCTTGTATACCTATACGTATGAGTATTGTGGAAATTATACTATGTACATGGGTAGTATGTGCACTTTTACGTAAGTATGCCTAAATTGTGTGAGGTGTTATGTTGATTGCCTATATACATATATGAAGTATCATGTACATAAATGATGTGATAATGGAATAATGTGGGATAGTTACACTTTATTACCCCGGTGTATGGTGATTAGAGTACTATCAAAATGTTTTGAGAAATAAAACTTTTGGACAAAGTTAAGAGTGTTGAATGTTTTCAAGTTGGGACTTGGTTTTGTGGGATTTGTCCAAAAAGTAATTTTTTGACTCAAGGAAGATGAGGAAGAACGAAAAATGTTTTCAAACCCTTAGTTTCTAGTAAAGTTTAGTAGGACCTTGATTAGCCTTCGGGTGGCTTAAAGTGCCCTTGCCCAAGGTTGTTATATATAGTATGATCATTCATACGGAAGGAGCGAAGTCTATTCGCCGGGTACTATATAACTCGTTTGGATGAGGTATTCCTGCGGGGGTGTGCACATTTAAAGTATAGTTACTCTAGAAAGTCCTGGTAGGTGTCGTTTCTATGGACCTAGTAGGGCCAGCTAGGAATCATTTTAACGAACCTTACGTCCAGGGGATCAGTGTTAGACCGGGTGATGACCACTGAACCCGAGTTCGATGATCCAAGTGGTCAAGAGAGGGAGTCAAGAGAATATTCCAAAGGCCTCACGCTTTCTACAAAGAAACTAAGTGGAGAATTTCGTATGAAAATGTAGTTACTCTGTACCTACGCTAAAGAGAGATGTGATGATTGTTTAAGCAAGAAAGGGTGTTGATGAATCCTCTTTGACAAAAAGTTAGTGGAATTTCCCTATGAGGAAGATTTTCAAGTACAGGGTGGTGATTAAATGTGAAGTCCATAAAATTTTTCCACTACTTGCTTATATGCACAAATGATTAGTGATGCGTTGAGTAATGTATTTCTTGTTAAACAATCCCTTATCTAAAGAAATTATATTGTTGTTCCATTCTTAATTATTACTTGTGCGAGCTGTACTTGATAACCTATTTGCAGGTAAAGTGTCAATGAGGAGAGTGGTAATAAAGGTTTTGTTTGAATATACCTGTTTTCCAAACCTTTATTTGATTTTGGGTGACCCATGGATCCCTTACTTAGCCGTCGCGCTAACTACACTTCAATGTGTTTTTATTTAAATGAATGTCATCTAGTATGGGCTCCTGAAGCCCGATGAGCTCAAGGAGCTCATCTGAGTTTACATTCCCGACTATGGACTATGATGACTACACACAGTTTTTGATAGGCGAAGACCCCTACGTTCCTGGCTACGCTCCTGATCCACCTGCTCCTCCTTCTCCGCATTATAGCCCTCCCCCAGCTTATCCATCTACACCCTCTCGCATTCCGGTTCGCAAATAGCAGCCGACTTTTCTGGATGATGCCCAAGCTAGGCATGGATTTTATCCCATAGAGGTGTTAGAGGGGAGTGATCCCCTAGAGTTCGTTGTCTTTTATCCCTACCCGTGGGACCCCAGTCCTCCGGAGTATTGGGATGAGTGGTCTATGGTGAACACTCCTTGCTACTTTTTGGATCATCTCACCTGGTTCGCGGGTGAGTGGCACCTAGTATGGGGCACGTACACCAGACCGGTGTACCGCCTCCTAGAGTAGATGGTTGGTTGGGAAGGTTTTGGGAGGACTTGTTTTGTGTAAATATTTTTTTGTAGCCATAGTAAACTTAGCTGGCTAGTAAGTTTGTAAGTAACTTTAATCTTGGTGTTTTGGGACCCTAGTGGTCAACTCTGGTATATATATTCGTAGCTAATCTAGCTACTTTTGTTTCTTTCTGCTGAAGTGAATATATGGTTATGTCAAGTAGAAAGTGTGTGTGTGAAGCAGTTTTCTTCTTTAGCCTGTGCATTTAGAGTGGACCCTACCGATGTGGGATAGGGTTCAGTCTAGATGTGGCGGTAACTACTCCGGATGTACGGTATAGCCAGGCCGGGGTGTTACAAGTTGGTATCAGAGCGGTTGAATCCTTGGAGGTTAGATTGGAGTCTAAGCTGTGAAACCCTTGAACCCTAGTTTCAAGTCAGTTAGTTTCAAGTTAATTAAGTTTCGAGTCAGCCTAGGTTCGTTAAGACCAACCTAAGTCGTTATTACAGCCTAATGACTATAAGTTTCGGAGCATACTGGAACGGAGACCAGGCAGCGTAAAAAGGGGGTATTCCACTTCTACTTTACAGAATATCTTGATTCTGGTTGCTAAATACTCTGACTGATACTTGTGCATTCTTATATGTGTTAATCATTTCGTATGATTGCTGTGAGTGAACTTGAGAAGCTGTTATACTAACTGTTTAGTTAACTAACTTTTTAGTAACTTTTATACTTCGGAAGCTAACTCGAAACGATCGTTTAGTGAAAATGCCGCCAAGACGAAATGTACCTGCGGAACGTGACGACGCCACCACGGCAATGGATCGTATGGCATTGGCAATGGAACAGATGGCTGAGTTTAAGATGGCTCAGCAAGCCCAGAATCAAAATCAGGGAGACCCTCGGGTCGACTTTGCTAAAGCTATAGCAAGTAGACTCCCACCGAATTATGCGGGGGAAGATGACCCAGTGATTTTGGAAGAATGGATACGGATATTTGATAAACTGCTTGACGCAGTGAATTGCCCTGCGAATCATCGAGTATCTTCTGCGGTTTATTACTTGACGAAAGCCGCAGATAACTGGTGGGCAACGGCTGGACTCGAACTCCTGCAAAACCCAGACTTTGGCTGGGAGGAATTCAAGGAGGAATTGAGGGGACAATTTTACACGGAACGAATTACGGGAATCAAGTGCGAAGAATTCTTGCGATTGAAGCAGAAATGAGAAACTGTTCAGGTCTACACCACGGGATGCCCGGTGGACGCGCGTCCAATGCCGCGTCAACAGGTTCTGCCTGGTTCCCGAACTACTGGACTCCACTGGACGCGCGTCCAGGGTCGCGTCCATCACAATCTGCCAGTTCCAGGCAGTATAAACAACGCAGTCCGAAAGATTGAGCCGGTAAAATTAATTCCCGAACTCTTTTTCACTTGAAATTTTTATGGTAGAACCCCAATTTATAGTACTTGATGTCCATAAAAAGTTTTGGTCATTTTGGTTCGCGAATAAACACAGAAAATTCCATTTTTGCCCTTGGCAGTGTGCTGTCCAGAATTTTTTTCTATGTGGACCAGTTTTGGAAAAAGATTCGAAAACCATACTTATACTACTCCGATCATTATGAAATTTTATATGCAGGTTCTATACTTATTGAACTACATATCTGAAGAAAATAAAATCAAAATACCTTACCAAATTTTCCCAATAAATCTCGGAAGTTACTGGCAGAAATCTATCTTGATTTTTCAATATTTCCACAAGTATAAGCCTATATGGACATAAATATAATATGTACATGCATATACAAGCTATGAACATGTATACAAACATATTCATAAAACTCCTAATCTCATCATTCACTAGCAATTGTCCATTTTCAAGTGACCAAACCGACTTAAGGGATTCCTTACCTCCCAAGTAGCTTTAAAAACCGTAGAAAGAGTTGTGATCCTCCCCTCCAAATTTCCACCGAAGATCCTAAATAATTCTCACCATAACAACAATATTTCCAAGAATTCTTAGCTTACAATAAGTTCTGTGAAAGGATTCTAGTCTTTTAACCGAATAAAATCCAAAGTCTTACCTAGGATGGAAGAACTTGGTGAAGAACTTGGCTATGGAGTTCTTGAACAAAGAATGAAGATGCAAGACTTGGAGCTTAAGCTAATTAAAATCTTATCCATAATCATCTCTTAAAAATAATATTTTAATCATATGGTAAAAATTGTGACACTTGTCACTATTCCGATGGTAAGTTCTTAAAGGATAAGATTTGCTAGACAGTTAGGGATTAAATCAGATGAATGCTCGGTGGAAAATCACTTAATTCGGGAAAATCTTAATACCAAAATTATTCTAAAAATAATCCCGTCATTAACCACCAAAATCGGAAAATTCCCGGCATATCGCGAAATTCAGCGGTTCGTAGGTTCGTAATAAATTTCCACCCTTATAGTCCATCTAATCCCAACTTAACTAAGTAAGAAGTTCATACTTAGTCATATTATGTATAACAGTCCATTTCCTAGGAAAATCTGAGCTGAAAATTCGTCCTTAAAAATTTTACGGTTCGTGACCGGCACGTATAATCGCAGCTTATTTCCTAGACTCATTGGAATAGGCGAGGGGTTACACAAAATCACTAGCATAACACATCAACTCAAAAGGTAAAGACCAATCAGGGGGCTGAATTATGGGAGCATGAAAAAGAGCATTTTTCAATTTTTCAAAAGCCACATGACAAGAATCATCAAAATCAAAGGGGACATCTTTAGCAAGCAAATGAGTAAGGGGCTTAGCAATCCCAGAGAAATCTTTAATGAACCTTCTGTAGAACCCAGCATGACCTAAAAAACTCCTCACCCCCTTCACAGAATTAGGGGGTGGTAACTTAGCTATTACCTCAATATTTGCTGGGTCTACCTCAATACCCCTTGCAGACACCCTGTGGCCCAGAACAATGTCCTCTGAAGTCATAAAGTGACACTTCTCCCAGTTGGGCACAAGATTCACTTCCTCACATATGCACATCACCCTCTCGAGATTAGAGAGACATTCACTGAATGACTTCCCATAGACAGAAAAATCATCCATGAACACCTCCATAATCTCCTCCACAAACTCCGAAAAAATGGACATCATGCATCTCTGGAACATAGCTGGTGCGTTACACAAGCCAAATGGCATACGCTTGAAAGCATAAGTGCCATATTGACATGTGAACATAGTCATCTCTTGATCATCTGGGTGAACTGAAATCTGAAAGTAACCTGAAAAACCATCTAGAAAGCAGAAATATTCGTTGCAGGACATTCTCTCCAGCAACTGGTCAATGAAAGGGAGGGGGAAGTGATCTTTCCTAGTAGACTTGTTCAACCTTCTATAATCAATGCACATGCGATGTCCAGTGACAAGTCTAGTAGGGATCAACTCATTATTCTCATTCTCAACAACAGTAGTACTGCCCTTTTTCGGAACAACATGAATGGGACTAACCCACTTGCTATCCGAAATAGGGTAGATAATACCATTATCCAACATCTTAAAAATTTCTTTCTTAACAGCATCTTTCAGATTGGGGTTTAGCCTCCTAAGGGGCTCCACACTAGCCTTGGCATCATCCTCTAGATAAATTCTATGCAAACAATACTTAGGATCAATGCCAACTAAATCCCCAATCGAATACCCAATGGCCTTCCTGTGCTTTCTGAGCACAGTCAACAGCTCCTCAACTTGTTCCTCTTTCAGAGAGGAACTGATGATCACAGGATAAGTAGAATTAGAGCCAAGAAATACATACCTCAGATTGGAAGGTAAAGGTTTCAATTCCACCTTCGGAGCCTGCTCCTCTTCGAATGGAGTAAGAGAAACCACTATTTCTAGTGAATCCTCCAACTCCTCAGCAACTGGTTCAGAGGAGTCCTCATCCTCCTCTTCCACCACCTCTACACTGCACTGCTCCAGCACTTCAATCACATGACACTCATCGATGTAAGAGGGTTGGTGTTTGGCCATCTTAAAGATATCAAATTCAATTTTGTGGCCAGCCACCTCCATCACAAGCTTTCGCCTCTTTACATCTATGAGAGCCCCAGCAGTAGCTAGAAAAGGCCTACCAAGGATAATGGGAACCTTGGCATCCTCTTCCATATCCAGAATCACGAAATCACCCGGTATGAAGTACTGATCAACCATCACCGGGATGTCTTCAAGAACCCCCATTGGGCGCTTAATGGATCTGTCAGCCATCTGAAGAGTCATAGTAGTAGGCTTTGGAATGCCCAGGTTAAGCTTCTTGCATAAGGAATATGGCATCAGGCTAACACTGGCACCCAGATCACATAAAGCACTGCCCATTACAAATCCCCCAATAATGCATGGGATGGTAAAACTACTTGGATCCTTCAGTTTGGGAGGCAACTTTTGTTGAAGAGCTGCACATGCCAATGCCCCCTCACTGAGATCCACCACAGCACTCTTCTCTAACTTCTTCTTATTACTCAGAATATCCTTCAAGAATTTCTTATACGAAGGAATCTGAGTCACCACATCAACAAAGGGCATGGAAATTTCCAACTTATCCAACATCATTTTGAAATTATTCTCCCTCTCAGTTTCCTTGGATCTCCACAATCTTTGTGGGAATGGCAAGAGATTACAAGGAACAACTGAGTCACCAATATGCTTATTCTTCTTCTCAGGCTTTTTACTTGGAACACTCTCATCTTGCATAGGGGCTTTCCCCTTAGCACTATCTCTCTGTAACTCAGGCTCCTCTTCACTCTCATCTGGAACATCCTCAACCTAAATGCCCTCATTCTTCTCATCAGTTTTCTCAGGCACTGGATCATTCGCAGGAAAATGTGGATGCTTCAAAGCTAATCCACTTCTCGTGGTCACTGCATTCACCTGCTTCCTTGGATTTTCTGTACTGGCCGGCAACCTACTGGCTGGCAACCTACCATTTGAAGATGAAGGTTGATTAGAAAACTGATTACCTCCTCCTTGTTGCTGAGCCTTGAGACCATCTATCTCTGCTTGAAGCTTGCTAAACTGAGCCATCATAATGCTCATGAGAAGCTGCATATCAACATCCTGAGGTGGTCTAGAAGAACCTTGACCCTGAGTGTTCCCAAAATTCTGGTTTCCTTGCTGGAATTGCCCTTGAGTTATATTCTGATTATTTTGCCCAAAGTTCTGATTGTTTCTCCACTGGACTTGGTTTCCACCCCTATTTCCTTGGTTACCATGAAATCCTGGTGGATTGTTTCTCAATTGATTTCCCTGACTATTCCAAGATGGAACAACCTGATTCCGTCCTTGTTGCTGATAGTTCCCATAACCTTGCCCGTGGCCTTGTGGTCTAGAATAACCAATGAGGTCAACTTGCTCCACATTAGGCTGAGGAACTTGGTTACCGAAATCTAACAACTGACATGTCTGAGCTGTATGGTTTCCACCACAAATTTCACAACAGGTTACAAGAGGTACCTGTGGCACATAATAGGGGTTAGAACCATAAGAATTCTTGGGAATCAGTGGAGGCTGAGCAACTGCCTGGACACTCTGACTGGGGGCTTGCACTATCTGTTTTAGCATGTGTTGGATGGAATCCAGCTGAGCCTGCATCGCTATCTTGTCTTCAACTTTAAACATCCCAGCTAGCTTCTCTCTCTTAGGTATATCATCTCCCTCAGTGTACGAGTAACTATTATTAGAGGTGATCCTCTCAATCATCTGCTCTCCAGTTGCCGGTCCCATATCAATGAAAATACCCCCAAAGGATGAGGTATCTAGAATAATCTTTGACCGGTTAGACAATCCCTCATAGAATGAGGAAATAAAATCACCTGGGTCATCAAATTCTTCGGGCAATGCCTCCTCAAGTCTTTAAATCTCGTCCAAGCCTCAGGAAGATCTTCATTGCCAAACTGCTGGAAATTCTGAATCTGCTTCTTTAGCTTGACAGCCTTGGAAGGAGGACAGTACTCCTGCATGAAAGCCTTGTGGAGCTGTTCCCATGTAATGAAATGGTTGGCTGGAAAGGAATTCAACCAACGCTGCGCTTGATCTCTCAGGGAAAAAGGAAACAATCTCAGCTTGATGGCTTCACTAGGAACACCATTCATCTTGATGGTCTGGTAGATACGGTCAAAATGAATTATGTGGGTTTTCAGGTCCTCAACCCGAGATCCTCCAAACTGATTATTTTGGTCCATCTGTATGAGCTGAGTCTTCAACTCAAAGTTGTTTGCCTCAATCCCTGGATACACAATGTAATCCTCTTTAGTAAACTCAGGGGCTAAATGTGCAGCCATTGGCTCTGCCTGTGGAAACTCTTGGGCAAATTGCTGAAACAGGTTGGGATTCATCTGATGGAGAAGATTTTGCATCCCAACCCCATAGCCTGGTTGTTGGTACACAGGCTGCTGCTGCATGAATTGAGCACCCAATCCTCCCCCAACACTGATATTTGGGTTTGGATCAGCCCTGTAGTTCTGTGCCTGATCCTGAACATTTGGAATTTGGGGATCGGCACGAACTCTAGAGTTGTCCCCAACTGCCTCTCTCTGCCTCGGGTGTTGTGTGTTAATACCAGTATGCGCAGGTTGCCAGTATTGCTACTGGCTCCGGTCTCCATGTCAACTTCAAAGTCCTGAAACTCTCGAAGCCAATCAAGTAACCTCTTCTTCTCCGTCCTTAACTTCTTCTCAAGATTTGGATCGTAGGAACGAAGATTCGTTCTCCCTCTCGATCTAGTGTGCATAAAATGAGGGAAACCTAATGTCAAAAACAACCACAAACACTCTTGGAAAAGATTGGTTATGGGTTAGTGCAAATAAGAAATTTTTTTTCTCTTTTCTGAATAAACAATAAAATAAAACTTTATCTCCTAAAATTCACTAACTCTAATGCTAGTAAGAAATTAATCACACAATCAAAACCAAATAAGCCAATCCCCCGCAATGACGCCAAAATGTGATGAGCACAAATGATGAGTGTAAAAGGGTGTAATGTCGTTCCGCTAAGGATGGGTGTTATGGCACGTAACTGTGTGAATTATCAGGCACTAGAGTATATGAATTAATAGAATCCAAGCAATAAATACTGAATGATGTAAAAGGAAGCAATTGATTAATGTGTAAACAGTATGATAAAAGTATGGGCCAGATTAGCGGGATTGTAACCTTGATGTTCTAACAAACTCAGGATTAGGGAAAGAATAATTAACCAAGGGATATATGGGCAATGCACAAAAGAATTCTACTCAGCTACTTTCGTAATCAATAAGAGAATTAGGCTAAGATTGCCCCACTGTCGTGATGCATCAATCATAACCTTAAGCACCTAAGCATTGTAAGCCCCCAATATTACCTCTACTTTCATAGCAGGAAAATTAGGATGAAATTGGTAAGGCTCGAGGTCTCCATCAAACTGTCGTTGTAATGAATCCCTCTCCTAGACTAGCAATTAATTGTGGCCACAAACCAATAACTAGTGCAAAGAAATCCCCAAATCAACATAAACCCTAGGTAAAAGATTCAATCCCTTTATGCAATTAATCATAAATCGAACATCAAGATTAACAATGGACCCCTAATCCAAACCCATAAACGAATTACTCCCTCATGATGGGAGTAAACACAGCAAAGCAAGAATTAAAGATGGAAGACATGGTTGCAATATTAAAGAATAAAAAGGTAAACTTTACTAACAATTCTTCAAAGTAAATCTGATCCGAACAATGATGCCAAGCTTCAACTGAATTCAATGATGTAAATCTGATGTATTCTATGCTATGGAAAACTCTAAAGAAGGTAAAAACTACACTAAGCTAAAACTAGGGTTCGGAACTCTGTAAAATATCAGAAACGCGACTTAAATACTGGACAGCAGCCGGGTCACGGCCGCCATCTCGGCCGGGATCGTGGCCGTGATGCGGCGTGGCCGACTGCTTGTCCGATTGGGGATCACGGCCGGCATCACGGCCGTGAGGCAGGCCGTGATGCGCCCCTCTGGTCCTCTTCTGACTCCTTTTGTGTTCTGTTGCTCCTTTCCGGCCTGGGGTGGATTCCTTATGTCTCAAAAACTGGTCCAAGATGACTGAAAATCCTTCCTTTGCTCCTCATTTGTGAATAAACTAGACACGATCAAATATAACACACAAACGAGCCTTAAATGTATCAAGGTAAAGAAATTAAGCAACAAAAACTCTTGATTCGTGGGGCAAATAAAGGTATAAAATCATGTGTATCACCTTGAGACCGGTAATTATTTCTACCAAGTAATTTATTTGATTTAATTGGGCTTCATTCTTCTAATTGATATATATATTTCTTATTCCGGAATTAATTTTTATTATAAGGCCCAATTCTTGATTTAATTCCTATAAGAGATTTCTTTAAATTGGATCCTTATATTTCTTATAAATAGAATATTTTGTAATGGCCCAATTTAAGTATTCTTGAAGGGTCAATTTCCTACTTACTAGTATTGTAATAAATAATGTAAGACTCATTCCTTATAAGGACCCATTATTTAATCTACTTACCCTAATATAATACATACACTATGTATGTAATGATTTTATCTATCCATATAAAAGGGCTTGTATTAACCCTTCCTACTCTTTTTCATTTCCCTGCACACATTTTCTCCCTACCCTATCATCCCTACAATATACATTATCTTCTATTCTTCAAGATCCAAGACCAAGATTGCTCCTTTAGGATTTCTAAGGCTTGGGTAAGTGTTTATCTTTAGGAATAATCCTTGCATCATCTTCTGAGATGTGTAATCTGAGTATTCTGAGAATGATTTGTATTCTGGAATGATTCATCGTGTATTGTGTTCCTATTCTGGAGTTTGTGCATTGGGGGTGCACTTACGGTGCATATTGGCGGTATAATGTGTCCCGCCAATGTGTTCCGCAAGTGTAAGGGCGGAATAGTGCGGCGGAGAGGTGTGTTCCGTGAACCTCTTCCGTCTGCTCTTGCGGTGCGGTTTAACGGAACTAGATGATCCGTTGATGTGTTCCGCTAGGTCTGCTAGTATTCTGATCAGTGTCTGCTTTGAGGTCTTTGAACTCTGTTTGATTCCTTTTTATTCTGGATTGTGTACTGAGCATCTTGTTGAGTAATCCACCTTGATCTTTGAGTATTTATTCATGATATCTGGACATTATCTTGATCTCTTGAGTTAGTATCATTGGTTCATTCTTTGATTTCTATCCTGAGTATGCTTTGTGTTCATATTCTGAGATGAAACATTGTTGGTGGGTTATCTTTTGTGGGTGAATCTGAGTTAGTACGTGGGGATCTTGAGTACTTATCAGCATTTCTTCTCTTGTTGAATCTTTGGGGTTTAGTTGGTGGTATTATGGTCTATGTGAGGTTGGAATTGGGAGGGTATTATATGCCTTCTTATTTGGGCCTGTGTGGCTCTGTAATTGGGAGTTGGGTACCTCTGTGATATGGGCTCATGTGCCTCTGTGATATGGGCTTGTCTGCCTCCGTGATATGGGCTTATATGCCTCTGTAGTTGGGCTTATTGCCTCCGTGTTGTGATATGAATGAGTTGGTTGGTTTTATGGTTATTATTGTGATTTGGGGATGGTGGATTGGTGCTTATCTTTTGTATGATGGTAGGATTGGTTTCCTTATGATTCTTTGATAAAGGTTTTATCTTAGTTGGTAGTTGTTATTCCTTGATGTGTCGGTTTGGTTGGTTCCTTTGTGTTCATTCTGTTGGTATTTTGATTCAATTGGTATCTCGTGTATAGACTTGATGTTTATGCATTTGCTTTGGATGTTGGTTTCACTTGAAGAGTCCTTGGTTTATTGCTTATTCAGCGTGTTGTTGTTGAGTATCCGATTTAAACAAAGAACAGTTCGTTGGTGTGTATATTCTATATGGGTGTGTAAACCTATTTACAAACTTACTATATATGTATGTTCTTATGAGTGTGAGTGGTGGTTGCTTAGCAGTCTTTTGCTAATCGTTTCTTACATGTTTTCCAGGTATGGAGTAAGTCTAAGCGAGAGCGCGTTAGAGCTTTATCGTTATGAGGCCTGCTTGGACTAGTTTATGCTTGTTTAGACTTGGTTTTTCGGGCCTGTGTGCCTATGTTGGATTATGTACCTTTGACTAGTATTCCTGTTACGTTTATGACGCTTTGAGGATTTTATGTTATGTTTTCTTGGATAGCCTGTGCATCTAGGTTGGATTTTACCTAGATATGGCATGATACCCCTTAAGTTATAAATCGCTTCCGCTATGTTGTGTTTGGTAATTGAGATAGACAGCTTTTATGTTTAAAGTTTAGCTATCTCAGCTTGTGAAAAGTTGAGGTGTCACAGTTGGTATTGAACCGTGTGTTGAGGTCTAAGTAGAGATCCTAGGGTTTGAATACTTGAGACTCTAGGACCTGATCAGTAGGAAATAAGGTGTTTTAGAATCCTAGGATGTGTGAATTCTAGGACTCGCGGTGAGGACTCGCTTTAGTTACTTATATTTTTTATGCTTGCTTTGTTTGTTTGTTTGTTGTGAGTTTGTTCTTATTTTTTTCTTACACAATGGGAAGGCTGACTGTAGCGCCACGCATCTTTTCATAGTTTATCTTCCCTTCGTAGCAGCCATGGTGCCACCCCGGCGACGCAAGGATGTTCCCGATATCCCTTCGGTGAGCAGCTGATGCAGAACCTCCAGCAGCTGACATAGATCTCTCAGTTCCCCAGGAACGCGATGGTTCAGAACCATCAGCGTGGGCAACCGGACTTAGTCCAGAAGGTGGCAGGGAAGCATCCACCCTTCTACGCTGGGCAGGAGGACCCGGTAGTGCTTGAAGAGTGGATCCGTTCTTTCGACAAGACCCTGGAGGTGGTTGAGTGCCTGGAAGGGCGGCGCGTCAAGGTGGCCAGCTTCTACTTGCAGCTAGAAGCCGATGCCCGACTTCGGCTGGGAGACCTTCAAGGATAGGGTGCGCGCTCTTTTCTATCCCACGCATGTGAAGGCAGCGATGCAAGAGGAGTTCTTGCGCCTCACGCAGGGCTCCCGGTCTGTGCAGAAGTACCATAATTGCTTTCTGGAGTTGGCTTGCAGAAGTACCCGACGAAAGAAAGTAAGATCGAGAGGTTTGTAGCTGGGTTGAATCTGGACACTCGTATGGCGTTGGTTGTGTTCAAATTTCAGACGTTGAGCGACGCCTACAGTAGTGCAGCGTATCACTATCGAGTGTTGACTATCCGGCGGGGAGCGTAGGACCGACCTAAGAGGCCCGGGGAGGGTAGTGCGTCCGTCTCCAAGAGGCATAGGCCTGGAGGTCCTCGCTTGGGAGGAAGCTTTCAGAGGAGCGGTGCCAACAATGGAGGCACATCCCGCCCTGGATTGGGGCAAGGACCTAGGAGCGACGGAGCCCGAGAGCGGCACTTTTATTGCAGGAGGTGTGGGAAAGACCATCCAGGGAAGAATTGTGAACGGTACTTGTTTGAGTGTTTCAGTTGCGGTCAGCGAAGTCATAGGGCTTTTGAGTGTGTGTCTGGGAAAGGAGAATCGTCCCACTCCGAACCAGGTGCGACCACAGGGATACAGACCCCGACCCGACCCCCGAGGGTGATTGAGGGCAAGTGTAACACCCCGTAAATTCGTTCAAGCCTTACGACCGATAATTAATTCCTTGGGCAATTTATTTATTTTAATTGGGCTAGTTCTTCCAATTTCATACATATATATAGATATATATTTCTTGAGCCTAAATTAATTATTCTAATCAAGAGCCCAATTCTTGAATTTATTCTTGTAAGGGATTTTATTCAATTTGGATCCTTACAATTCTTATAATTAAAGTATTCTTACAATGGCCCAATCTCTTAATAATATGTAAGTATAATGTCTTTAAGACATCTTATGGGCCTTCTTTATTCTAATGTATATATTTAATTGTAAGGGATGAATTCATTAGCCCAACTAATTAATCTTGTATATATTATATTCTTGTAAGCAAATATAATATATGAATGAGCNTAGATTCCTATCCTTCGAGACTTAGGGGATTCTGATTTACATTTGGTATCATCAAAACTTATTACATTATGTTCCTAACAATTTCCCCCTTTTTGATGATGCCAACACTTATACTTACTCATATGGCTGATTTGCAATAAAAGAACTTTGATTCTATTTTCAGCGCATACGGTAAGTTTGACAAGTGAGCTAGTCTACTAATGCGTAAAAGACAAACTCACGCAACACCCCCAGCAAAAGATATGTATATATATTAGCACAAACAGGAGTGTTTTACAAATCATAAGAAGAAAAGATTACAGAAAGATAAAGAACAACAATGCATGTAGACATCGAGGGCTTACTACTTGTTTTCCTTTCTCTTCTCGTTTATGGCTGCTCGTGTCTTGACGGGGTCTTCAGAGTTCACCTTCCCCTTATATTCTTCTGAGACGTCAAGGTGAATGTAATTGATGAAGGCTTCATTTATGAAGTTCCCTTCAATTACCCCATCTCTCCACCATTCGATGCATTCTATAGGAGTTAGGACACTGTGAAATGATAAGTCAGTTTTGGCAAGAAGACTTACTATGATTTCGTGTAGATATTGTGTGGTGTCTTCTTTGATTCCCATTCTGTAGCCTCTTATGAACTGCTCATCTTTCTTTTCTTTGACCGTTAGTTGTTCTTGGCTCTTTTTCTTTCTCTCTTCATCTTCTTGTTTCCTTTTCTCCATTTCCATCGTGCGCTGAATCCTTGCAGCTTCTGCCCTTTTGGCTTCCTGCGTTTGCCAGCTTGTTAACTTTGGGATTTTCATAGAAGATCCAGCTGGTTCACTGCACGCTGCCCTTTTCTTGCCTCTTCCTCCTCCCCTTTGACTGCTCTTTTCCCCCTTGTTGGTATCATCACCACGGGAAAGGAGAGTAGACACCCCTTCGAAAAGTGATTCCAGTTGGGCAGGCACTTGGTTCGACAGATCATCAAGCATTGCTTTCATTTCATCCTGTCGAAGCTCACTGGAGTTCTGATAGGCTTGAAATTCTGCTCGGAGATCAGCTAGTTCATCTCTCGTACGTTCAGCCTCTGAGCGAGCTACAGCAGCCTCATCAGCAGCCTTTCGCTCTGCATCCTCAGCCCATACCGCTTGTTCGAGAAGTTCTTCGTGGCGAGCTTGAGAAGTACTTGTGCCAGCCACGGGCATTGCATGGTTTCGAACTACGGCCAGTATGCGCTCGACTTGAGCCATCTTCTGAGTTTGGTCAGCCATGAATTAACGCACCTCGCCAATGAACACTCTTTCAGCCTGTGTACCAAAGTCAGAAGAAGAAGGAGAATCAGAGTTACCTTTCATCGGAGGGGACTTGGGTGCTTCCAGATTTCCACCCATGACTTTCATCTGCGAGTCCACCTCTCGAACATACCTCTGAGATTCAGCAGGGACACTGGGTTCAGAGCTTGAAGGTAGCTCCATATCAGGCGCTTCCCGATTTCCACCTGAGGGATGGATCACTTCTCGCTCGTCACCTCTTGAACCTGGAGCCTCAGCTTCAGCAACTGATGGGATCGGATCAGCCAGAGAAGGTTCTTCTGTGTTGGATGCTTCCCGGTTTCCATCCAAAGGAACTTCCTCCTCAGCTTCACCTCTCGAATCAGTGCTGGGAACTTGGTCATCTGCTGGTGGGTTTGGAGATGAAGGATCGACAGGTGCTTCCCGGTTTCCACCTTCGATGGTTTCATCAATCTCCTCAGCACTTCTCGAACCAGCAGGACTTGTGTGATTCTGCTCTCGTTGCTCATTCTGCTCAACAGTTTGCTCAGGAGAGTCAGGGATCTCGATTGGTTCAGGAGCAACTGGTGCACTCCATCTTTCTCTATCAACCATCCTGGCTGCAAAGGTTGCTGCATCGTCTTCAGGCAGCAGGAATGGTGATGGCAATTCCATATCAATGGGAAAGCCAGGGAGTTGGAGCAACGGAATTTCACCCTCTCGAACAGTCTGTGCTTCATCTTCATCTGTCGAGGGTGTGGGCTCAGGTGGTGGCAATGGTTGAATTGAGTTTGGTGCCACTTCTTGTGCTTCAGAGGTCTCGAACTCATCTCACGAAGCATCTCCCTGAGAACCCAGAGCAGAGTCTTCAACTTGGGACAGAGGTACTGCGGCTGTTGCTATGGGATTTTCAGTGATATCTTTCGCAACACCAGAGGTTTCTCCTGGACCTCTCGTCACTTCTACTTGATGTCCCAAGGATAGAGCAGTGGCAAGTCTGATTTCCTCTCGAAATTGAGCTTCGGCTGTAGGATTTATTTCAGACTTGGCTTCCTCTTCTTGTGCATCATCAGCTATGCCCTTTCCTTTGTCAGATCGACCAAGATTTCTCCTAGTCACATTCATCTCATGGGCAATATTTATCAATTCATTGGCTGGGATTTCTGTAAGATTCAACCAGTTTAGTGCAAAGTCTTCCTCAGCCACCATATTTGCTGCTCGCAAGATCAGTTGATCAATCGGACCTGTTCTCCATTCAATCCATCGAAGTACTCTGGAGAAGTCATCCAAGGTAGGCACATTATCAACAACTTGATTCAACTGAGAGTTGACTTCGGCATCTGACCTTTCTGATCCAGCAGATATTATCTCTGTTGGTGATGCACAATCCACTGCCTATTCACTTATCTCTCGATGACCATCTGAGAGATCACTAATCAGCCCAACATCTGCTAAAGCCTGTGCAATAATCCTTTCAACCCGTGCAGACTCCATGGGCGTTAGTATCACATTTTCAGCACTTTGCACTGGGTCCCTGATCATAGTGCCCTGATCATCAGCAACTTCTTGAACTGAGACATTGGCATCAGCTGCTGGAATATCCATCTCTCGAACCACCTCTCGTGGTTCCTCTGTTTCTGCCTTCAACTTCTCGAACCTCCTCTCGAGGTCCAACCTCAGATTCAGCAGCCCCCTCTGCACCATCAACATTTAAATCAACAAATAACGCTCCTAACAGAGATCTGGTAGGGGGCACTCTCTCAATCTCAGCGGCCAGTGTAGCCTGAGATTCCCCCTGGGCTTGTGCCCTGTCCTCGAATGGTACTTGAATCATCAACGGTGCTACCTCTCGAATCTGACTAACAGAAACCTTTTTGGCCCTTTTGGCCGTCTTTGGCAATTGAACCCTTTCAATCAAATTACCTAAGGGTTCATCATCAGAGATAACACTCTCAGGTTGGGCTTTCCTTTTGCCCTTAGCTCTCAGCTTTGAGGGAGATGGTGCATCCTTAGCACCTTTACCCTTCGGAGCTTGAGACTTCGTCCTACCCATATAGGTATTTCGATGAATCTCTCGCCCTTCCCTCAACTGTAAGCCCTTCAAACGTAAAATACTTTGAACAACAAAACCAAAACCAACCTTTTTACTGATCAGCTGGTTGGCATTTGAAACTGAGCTTTGCACTTGCTGAAGTAGGGAGTTGAAGATGATCTGTGCCCAGTCCATTTTGGTGTTGTTCCAGATGGCATGGAGGATTTTTAGGATGTCCAGATTGATTTCGTCGGTTCCGGACACCTTGCCGAGGACGAATTTCATTATTAGATCGGCAGCCAGAGCAAACCTCTCCTTGAGATGGAATTTGCGGAGGGCAGAGGATGCTCTTTGTGGTGCAGTCTCCAATCGGATTTTATCCCAGAAAGATTGCTTATCCAAATCATAATCCGAGAGATGCTGGACTGCTTCCTCCGTCGCTTGAAAGTCGAATGCCGCCCTGAGGTCACCCACCGATGTCGTAATGTGGATTTCGTTGACGCTGCTCTCGATTGCGCCCTTCGTGACCTTAGCATTCGCGAACCATTCGGTGAAGTCCAAGTCGTGGATGGTTCGATAATCATGCGTCATGTATTTGAGAAGTCCTGCCTTCTCGAACTTCTTCAAGACCTTCCCTGCTATCGTCGGATTAGCCGAGTTCGTAACGAACCCATTCTTGTCAAGGATGCTTCCTGCCTTGACTTGCTTGATTTGTGTGCGAATGTGTCGCACCTCCTTCTGGTATGCGTCGGTAGATGATGTTGAAGAGGATGAATCGGACGCCATTGTTGAAAGATTGAGGTTTTGTAGGGAATGTGAACAGTATGTTGTGTTTGGGAAATTTTGGGTATTCGGTTTTGAGCTTGAATTCGGGTAAAGAAGATGGGTAAGGCTTTTATAGTGTCCGGATTTGGGTCAGATATATGTGTAGGGTTGAGGATTTGGGTCAAGGTTGAGATCCGACTATTTTAAAATAGGCATAAGGTCAGAATTGCCCTTTCATAACGGTTAAGCGTATAAGATATAGTAAGGGTAATTNTTGGAAACTCCATTAGGATCCTGCTAATAACTTAAGCAGTTTGGCTCTGATACCAATTGAAAAATGTAATGCGCAGCACACAGAGATGTTAAAACAATAGTTGTAACACAAGAGACTTGATAACGCAGTTTGGGAAAAACCCTATTCTGCGAGGCACTTCTCAGTCTTGAGAATTTGCCTAAATCCACTAAAAGTTTAATATTCAAAGTACATAGTTTTGGGACCAGTAATAACACAATAGATTGATCTTCTCCTATCTAATCTATTGTAACCTAAACACATGTACTACTTTCTAGGGGAATTTAGAATCCTCTCAAACTCTCTTATGCCTCACAATATTAGCTAGGAAATTCGTGAATGGTGTAATGGTGAGAGGTCCTTTAAATAGCCAACTAATCAGAACCAAAACAGTATTGGTGTTATTCCTAGTTTGTTTGGGATTTGATTTCTAATCTTGGTGTACTCCTTTTCCTGACTTGAATTGGATTTCTTTTTGCCAAACAATTGTGATCAACCTTTTGATTCAACAGCATCTGTTGGATGGAATCCAGCTGAGCCTGCATCGCTATCTTGTCTTCAACTTCAAACATCCCAGCTGGCTTCTCTCTCTTAGGTATATCATCCCCCTCAGTGTACCAGTAACTATTATTAGAGGTGATCCTCTCAATCATCTGCTCTCCAGCTGCCGGTCCCATATCAATGAAAATACCCCCAAAGGATGAGGTATCTAGAATAATCTTTGACCGGTTAGATAATCCATCATAGAATGAGGAAATAAAATCACCTGGGGTCATCAAATTCTTCGGGCAATGCCTCCTCAAGTCTTTAAATCTCGTCCAAGCCTCAGGAAGATCTTCATTGCCAAACTGCTGGAAATTCTGAATCTGCTTCTTTAGCTTGACAGCCTTGGAAGGAGGACAGTACTCCTGCATGAAAGCCTTGTGGAGCTGTTTCCATGTAATGAAATGGTTGGCTGGAAAGGAATTCAACCAACGCTGCGCTTGATCTCTCAGGGAAAACGGAAACAGTCTCAGCTTGATGGCTTCACTAGGAACACCATTCATCTTGATGGTCTGGCAGATACGGTCAAAATGAATTACGTGGGTTTTCGGGTCCTCAACCCGAGATCCTCCAAACTGATTATTCTGGACCATCTGTATGAGCTGAGTCGTCAACTCAAAGTTGTTTGCCACAATCCCTGGATATACAATGCAATCCTTTTCAGTAAACTCAGGGGCCAAATGTGCAGCCATTGGCTCTGCCTGTGGAAACTCTTGGGCAAATTGCTGAAACGGGTTGGGATTCATCTGATGGAGAAGATTTTGCATCCCAACCCCATAGCCTGGTTGCTGGTACACAGGCTGCTACTGCATGAATTGAGCACCCAATCCTCCCCCAACACTAATATTTGGGTTTGGATCAGCCCTGTAGTTCTGTGCCTGATCCTGAACATTTGGAATTTGGGGATCGGCACAAACTCTAGAGTTGTCCCCAACTGCCTCTCTCTGCCTCGAGTGTTGTGTGTTAATACCAGTATGGGCAGGTTTCCCGGTATTGCTACTGGCTCCGGTCTCCATGTCAACTTCGAAGTCCTGTCTCGAAGTCAATCAAGTAACCTCTTCTTCTCCGTCCTTAACTTCTTCTCAAGATTTGGATCGTAGGGACGAAGATTCGTGCTCCCTCTCGATCTAGTGTGCATAAAAGGAGGCAAACCTAATGTCAAAAACAACCACAAACACTCTTGGAAAATATTGGTTATGGGTTAGTGCAAATAAGAATATTTTTTTTTCTCTTTTCTGAATAAACAACAAAATAAAACTTGATCTCCTAAAATTCACTAACTCTAATGCTAGTAAGAAATTAATCACACAATCAAAACCAAATAAGCCAATCCCCGGCAACGGCGCCAAAATGTGATGAGCACAAATGATGAGTGTAAAAGGGTGTAATGTCGTTCCGCTGAGGATTGGTGTTATGGCACGTAACTGTGTGAATTACCAGGCACTAGAGTATATCAATTTATAGAATCCAAGCAACAAATACTGAATGATGTAAAATGAAGCAATTGATTAATGTGTAAACAGTATGATAAAAGTATGGGCCAGATTAGCGGGATTGTAACCTTGATGTTCTAACAAACTCAGGATTAGGGAAAGAATAATTAACCAAGGGATATATGGGCAATGCACAAAAGAATTCTACTCAGCTACTTTCGTAATCAATAAGAGAATTAGGCTAAGATTGCCCCACTGTCGTGATGCATCAATCATAACCTTAAGCACCTAAGCATTGTAAGCTCCCAATATTACCTCTACTTTCATAGCAGGAAAATTAGGTTGAAATTGGTAAGGCTCGAGGTCTCCATCAAACTGTCGTTGTAATGAATCCCTCTCCTAGACTAGCAATTAATTGTGGCCACAAACCAATAACTAGTGCAAAGAAATCCCCAAATCAATATAAACCCTAGGTAAAAGATTCAATCCCTTTATGCAATTAATCATAAATCGAACATCAAGATTAACAATGGACCCCTAATCAAAACCCATAAATGAATTACTCCCTCATGATGGGAGTAAACACAACAAAGCAAGAATTAAAGATGGAAGACATGGCTGCAATATTAAAGAATAAAAAGGTAAACTTTACTAACAATTCTTCAAAGTAAATCTGATCCGAACAATGATGCCAAGCTTCAACTGAATTCAATGATGTAAATCTGATGTATTCTATGCTATGGAAAACTCTAAAGAAGGTAAAATCTGCACTAAGCTAAAACTAAGGTTCGGAACTCTGTAAAATATCAGAAACGCGACTTAAATACTGGACAGCAGCCGGGTCACGGGCGCCATCACGGTCGGGATCGTGGCTGTGATGCGGCGTGGCCGACTGCTTGTCCGATTGGGGATCACGGCCGGCATCACGGCCGTGAGGCAGGCCGTGATGCGGCCCTCTGGTCCTCTTCTGACTCCTTTTGTGTTATGTTGCTCCTTTCCGGTCTGGGGTGGATTCCTTATGTCTCGAAAACTGGTCCAAGATGACTAAAAATCCTTCCTTTGCTCCTCATTTGTGAATAAACTAGACATGATCAAATATAACACACAAACAAGCCTTAAATGTATCAAGGTAAAGAAATTAAGCAACAAAAACTCTTGATTCGTGGGGAAAATAAAGGTATAAAATCATGTGTATCACCTTGAGACCGGTAATTATTTCTACCAAGTAATTTATTTGATTTAATTGGGCTTCATTCTTCTAATTGATATATATATTTCTTATTCCTGAATTAATTTTTATTATAAGGCTCAATTCTTGATTTAATTCCTATAAGAGATTTCTTTAAATTGGATCCTTATATTTCTTATAAATAGAATATTTTGTAGTGGCCCAATTTAAGTATTCTTGAAGGGTCAATTTCCTACTTACTAGTATTGTAATAAATAATGTAAGACTCATTCCTTATAAGGACCCATTATTTAATCTACTTACCCTAATATAATACATACACTATGTATGTAATGATTTTATCTATCCATATAAAAGGGCTTGTATTAACCCTTCCTACTCTTTTTCATTTCCCTGCAAACATTTTCTCCCTACCCTATCATCCCTACAATATACATTATCCTCTATTCTTCAAGATCCAAGACCAAGATTGCTCCTTTAGGATTTCTAAGGCTTGGGTAAGTGTTTATCTTTAGGAATAATCCTTGCATCATCTTCTGAGATGTGTAATCTGAGTATTCTGAGAATGATTTGTATTCTGGAATGATTCATAGTGTATTGTGTTCCGATTCTGGAGTTTGTGCATTGGGGGTGCACTTACGGTGCATATTGGCGGTATAATGTGTCCAGCCAATGTGTTCCGCAAGTGTAAGGGCGGAATGGTGCGGCGGAGAGGTGTGTTCCGTGAACCTCTTCCGTCTGCTCTTGCGGTGCGGTTTAACGGAACTAGATGATCCGTTGATGTGTTCCGCTAGGTCTGCTAGTATTCTGATCAGTGTCTGCTTTGAGGTCTTTGAACTCTGTTTGATTCCTTTTTATTCTGGATTGTGTACTGAGCATCTTGTTGAGTAATACACCTTGATCTTTGAGTATTTATTCATGATATCTGGACATTATCTTGATCTCTTGAGTTAGTATCATTGGTTCATTCTTTGATTTCTATCCTGAGTATGCTTTGTGTTCATATTGTGAGATGAAACATTGTTGGCGGGTTATCTTTTGTGGGTGAATCTGAGTTAGTACGTGGGGATCTTAAGTACTTATCAGAATTTCTTCTCTTGTTGAATCTTTGGTAATCTTTGGGGTTTAGTTGGTGGTATTATGGTCTATGTGAGGTTGGAATTGGGAGGGTATTGTATGCCTTCTTATTTGGGCCCGTGTGGCTCTGTAATTGGGAGTTGGGTACCTTTGTGATATGGGCTCATGTGCCTCTGTGATATGGGCTTGTCTGCCTCCGTGATATGGGCTTATATGCCTCTGTAGTTGGGCTTGTTGCCTCCGTGTTGTGATATGAATGAGTTGGTTGGTTTTATGGTTATTATTGTGATTTGGGGATGGTGGTTTGGTGCTTATCTTTAGTATGATGGTAGGATTGGTTTCCTTATGATTCTTTGATAAAGGTTGTATCTTAGTTGGTAGTTGTTATTCCTTGATATGTCGGTTTGGTTGGTTCCTTTGTGTTCATTCTGTTGGTATTGTGATTCAATTGGTATCTCGTGTATAGACTTGATGTTTATGCATTTGCTTTGGATGTTGGTTTCACTTGAAGAGTCCTTGGTTTATTGCTTATTCAGCGTGTTGTTGTTGAGTATCCGATTTAAACAAAGAACAGTTCGTTGGTGTGTATATTCTATATGGGTGTGTAAACCTATTTACAAACTTACTATATATTTATGTTCTTACGAGTGTGAGTGGTGGTTGCTTAGCAGTCTTTTGCTAATGGTTTCTTACATGTTTTCCAGGTATGTAGTAAGTCTAAGCGAGAGCGCGTTAGAGCTTTATCGTTATGAGGCCTGCTTGGACTAGTTTATGCTTGTTTAGACCTGGTTTTTCGGGCCTATGTGCCTATGTTGGATTATGTACCTTTGACTAGTATTCCTGTTACGTTTATGACGCTTTGAGGATTTTATGTTATGTTTTCTTGGATAGCCTGTGCATCTAGGTTGTATTTTACCTAGATGTGGCATGATACCCCTTAAGTTATAAATCGCTTCCGCTATGTTGTGTTTGGTAGTTGAGATAGACAGCTTTTATGTTTAAAGTTTAGCTATCTCAGCTTGTGAAAAGTTGAGGTGTCACAGTTGGTATTGAACCGTGTGTTGAGGTCTAAGTAGAGATCCTAGGGTTTGAATACTTTAGACTCTAGGACCTGATCAGTAGGAAATAAGGTGTTTTAGAATCCTAGGATGTGTGAATTCTAGGACTCGCGGTGAGGACTCGCTTTAGTTACTTATATTTTTTGATGCTTGCTTTGTTTGTTTGTTTGTTGTGAGTTTGTTCTTATTTTTTTCTTACACAATGGGAAGGCTGACTGTAGCGCCACACGTCTTTTCATAGTTTATCTTCCCTTCGTAGCAGCCATGGTGCCACCCCGGCGACGCGAGGATGTTCCCGATATCCCTTCGGTGAGCAGCTGATGTAGAACCTCCAGCAGCTGACATAGATCTCTCAGTTCCCCAGGAACGCGATGGTTCAGAACCATCAGCGTGGGCAACCGGACTTAGTCCAGAAGGTGGCAGGGCAGCATCCACCCTTCTACGCTGGGCAGGAGGACCCGGTAGTGATTGAAGAGTGGATCCGTTCTTTTGACAAGACCCTGGAGGTGGTTGAGTGCCTGGAAGGGCGGCGCGTCGAGGTGGCCAGCTTCTACTTGCAGCTAGAAGCCGATCTTTGGTGGGTTCATGAGGGCCCCACGATCCGACAGGAGCCCGACTTCGGCTGGGAGACCTTCAAGGATAGGGTGCGCGCTCTTTTCTATCCCACGCATGTGAAGGCGGCGATGCAAGAGGAGTTCTTGCGCCTCACGCAGGGCTCCCGGTCTGTGCAGAAGTACCATAATTTCTTTCTGGAGTTGGCTTGCAGAAGTACTCGACGGAAGAAAGTAAGATCGAGAGGTTTGTAGCTGGGTTGAATCTGGACACTCGTATGGCGTTGGTTGTGTTCAAATTTCAGACGTTGAGCGAGGCCTACAGTAGTGCAGCGGATCACTATCGAGTGTTGACTATCCGGCAGGGAGCGCAGGACCGACCTAAGAGGCCCGGGGAGGGTAGTGCGTCCGACTCCAAGAGGCATAGGCCTGGAGGTCCTCGCTTGGGAGGAAGCTTTTAGAGGAGCGGTGCCAACAATGGAGGCACATCCCGCCCTGGATTGGGGCAAGGACCTAGGAGCGACGGAGCCCAAGAGCGGCACTTTTATTGCAGGAGGTGTGGGAAAGACCATCCAGGGAAGAATTGTGAACGGTAATTGTTTGAGTGTTTCAGTTGCGGTCAGCGAGGTCATAGGGCTTTTGAGTGTGTGTCTGGGAAAGGAGGATCGTCCAACTCCGGACAAGGTGCGACCACAGGGGTACAGACCCCGACCCGACCCCCGAGGGAGATTGAGGGCAAGAGCGGGAGCAAGTCGGGAGGTGGTCGTGGGCCGCAGTCTGGACCACAGCATAGGAAGATCTTCGTGATGAGCCGAACTCAGGCTAAAGCTAGTGGGCTAAATGAAGGTAACACTCGAGCCTAATCTCTAGTTGCATTGCATATAGGCATGTCATACGGGAAGGGTAGTTTGACCTTTTAGTTTTTAAACCTTTAAGTGAGCTATACGAGTTGCGTAGGAGTTTTCATTAGTTGCATTGCATATAGGCATGTCATACGGAAAGGGTAGTGTAACACCCTGTAACACCTCAATTTTCAACTCTTACATTTATTACAAAATTCGTAGTAAAACGCTGCGGAAGCTTACATCTTATCAGCAGAAAACTGGGTGCTACCGCCACACCTAGAGTGAATTCTATCACCTCTTTGACATCCTCCACTCTAAGTGCACAGGCTAAACTTACAACATCAATATACAACATCAACATCAAACTTAATACATATAGAAATAACCCTTCCAAGGTATCTATTCTAGGATAGAGTAAACCTCAACCTGTACCTCCATCCTATTCAGAGCTCATCGGGCTACAAGGGCCCACGCTACACTGCATC